>JANSTX010006925.1:0-20120 GCA_027564355.1 Penthetria funebris | reverse complement strand
ATAAATTTAATTCAATTGCTGTTTTATGAACTTTGAAACTTTACATGCTAATAGTAAGGTATTCAAGATACCTCAAGATAACACACTTATACAATATACAATCCAAGGATATGTGACGAGAAAGTGAACTTGTATTCTAACGCTTCATTGGCACCAAACAGATACTGATCTAGGAAGAGTACAACTAATGCGCTTCAGATGATACTTTTTATTATTAACCTATTCAACATTTTACAATGAATTTATCTATTTATTATAAATCACTCATATAATAATATTTTTTTCTATAAATATTGAAATGTATCATATGAAACAGTGTATATTGAGTTTAATGTGTGAAATATAACGAATAATTATTCAATGGAACAAGTTACCATACCTTAAATGGGAAAGTGAAGATATTCAGAATATACATAAACCATATCAATAACAACCTCTATAGATATTGTGTTCATTAAAGATCAAATTCACACAAAAATGATTTGTCGATAATTAATTTAAAAAATATTAAACTGATCAAAAAATTGTGATTGTTATTCGCGAAAACCACACGATTCTAGCTCATTCCACCTAATTAATAATATTGTTTTCAGCCAACATTTGCATTATCATCTCCAATATAAAGAAGAATATCTCCCATCAAGATTTCGTGATAATTGGGTATAAGATACATTTTTTTCGTCCATAGATGCTTGTTCTGTGTAGGTGCGTAAATATAAAAAAAAATGTTTACATATGTTACTCTATTCTTGAATCTTGCTGTGATTATACGATCATACATTGACAATACTCTGTTTTACTTTGATGCAAAGCAATACACGAACATCCCTACTATAGACTTGTTCAGTTAGCATCGCAAGGATCATGAGTTTTGGTAATCAGTCAACAAATAGCAAAGATACTTTCACAATTAACATTCTTACATCTTTTATTCCAACACAAAGTTTTGAGGATATTATATAACGAAATTAATTTTGTCTGTTTCCTCATCAAGACTAATTTCATAGCTGTTTTATAATCAATGAAAACCAATATCAATTCCATTTTATGTGCACGAAAATTTGTTCCTTTAAGCACTATATATTATACAAACTGCAATACGCCTATAGATGGTTGATCTATGGCGTTTGATCAACTAAATTTTATTTGTGATAATGCTGCCATTATTTCATTTGAAATTATTTCTTAAATTTTCTCTGATTTCACACTGTTAGTTGTCATTTATTTATGATGTATTACAAAGTACCGTACCCATGGTGATTAGATTTGTGACACGATGTAATTTGTCACCGTCTAAGTCACCTTCCAAGCAATTTAATTATCAACCCTTCTTTCCACAAGGTTGGAATATCATCAGATAATTCACTAATAATGGGATCAAATATTTATGCACTTCTATCCAAGTTGATTTTCATCATTTTTGGTGATATATTATCGGCACCAGCTGCCTAACCGCTCTTTAGGTATTTCAATACCACCACGACGTGAAGTAGAATTTCTGAATAGTCTTGTAGCCGGTCTTCGTCGCTATCGTATTCCAATCCGATCTGAGGTCATTTGATGTCGTTTCTCGTGCAATTAGATATTTCAGCAGTGCGAGATGCAAACACACACAACTGGCTAGGTTGGTGGAGTTGTATGCTAATTCCTCATTTTGCGCTTAATCGCACTCTTTCGCAATTTAAACCGTGTTTGATTTGATGTTAGTATCAAACTACGTTTCCGATGTTTATCACATGGAGGTATTAGAGACATTTGGTCAGGTATTCAATAAAAAGATTACCAAGTAACTTGTAACTTATACTCCTGATATTTGGTTGGACTTTTAATTTAAATATATTTTAATAAATGAAATTAAATAATTGAACATTTATTTTCGCATATTTTCAACTATATTAATTGTTCGTTTTTTCTCTTATTTTTCAGATTTCAAATATTCTGCATTTCAAACACAAAAAATCAAATAAAAGGTCACAATTAATTTACACCAATAATGTAATAAAAACTGAAGTAGGAATATAAATTTCTATATAAATTGTATCTTTCTGCTCAATAATATACAAAGTATAAATATAATTTCCAAAACAAAAAAAAAAACAAATTTAAATTTAATTTGTTTTGTGCTGTCTTGAATCAAAAAGGACATATGCAAATAAATTTAGGTTTTGAAAATTCTCATGGAAATATTTAATCCAATGATTTTCTATTGTGGTATGATGTAATACAAGATGGAACAAAAAAGGAAACATTGAATTATTGAAGAAGCTGTTGTAATTTTATATTGTTTAAATTTTGGTAAATATATTCATCCATTGGTATACAAAAACTTAGGTTTTTGGTTAAAGGAAAATATATTTTCTATAACACTTGAATAAATGGAGGAAATATTTTTATTTAAAAAAAAATTAAATAAAAGGAAATATATATTCAAAGAATCTATGTAAATATAATAACGATGTATAATATATTAATATATTCATCGAAATTATCAACAATAAACCATATTAATACAAATATGCAATTAAAGGAAATGTTAATAATGCAGAAAAATGAATAATAATTTTTACATAAAGAAAATTTTTTAATAACAAAAAATAAAAATGAAAAAAAAATGAAATAGAAACTTTAAGATTTTTATGCATTTTAATAGAACAATTACTTACTTTAATTTATTTAAAGAAATCAATTAAAATGGAAACTTTCATAGAAAAAGTAGCAAAACAGGCAAAAGAAAATGCACACTTTGGAATAATGAAATGAAATTTTAATATCTTTAAATTCAAATATACAGGGAGGAGAAAGCGAATTTTCTTGTGCGTGTTTTTTATTTATTTTTTTTTTGTTTCCTTCATTTTTTCTTCTTCCAATAATTATACACTTCACATTATATTAAATTGTTGTATGTAACAATAAGGAAAATCCAAAATTTAAGAGAAGAAACGAAAATTTACATATGTAAGAATCTATTAATTTTTTTTTGGTTTTTTTTTTTTTTTTGGAAATTTTATCGAATTTAAAATAAGACATGAACGATCCAAATAATTTAACAACAGTCTTATTCAATGGAACAGAAATAATTGATCAACATAATAATGAAAGTAGTGATTATTTTATGTGTAAAGAAGATTACTATGAGGATTCAACGGAAGATCAATATGAATTTTGGTTTGGCGGTATTATATTATTATTTGTTGGAATGATTGGTATACTTGGCAATATATTATCAATGGTAATATTATCTAGACCACAAATGCGTTCTAGCATTAATTATCTATTAATTGGTTTGGCAAGATGTGATACCGTTTTAATAATAACATCAATGTTATTATTTGGATTTCGTTCAATTTATCCACATACTGGCTACCTATTTTTCTATCATTATTATATTTATCCAAAAATTGTACCATATATATTTCCATTGGCAACAACAGCTCAAACGGCCAGTATTTATTTAACATTTATAATATCATTGGAACGTTTTGTGGCCGTTTGTCATCCATTACGTGCACGTGCATTATGCACATATGGACGTGCCAAAATTTATGTTATTGTCTGTATCATTTTTGCATGTATGTATAATTTGGTAAGATTTTGGGAAACAGAAGTTCGAGCCGACATACATCCTGAACTCGGACTAATTTATTGTGTCCGTTCAACAGAATTACGTCGAAATTCAACATATATTAATATTTATATACATTGGTGTTATTTAGTTATTAATTATTTTATACCATTCATTGGTCTGACAATATTTAATTTATTAATTTATAATCAAGTGCGTAAGGCGAATCGTGAACGACAAAGACTTAGCCGTAGTGAGAAAAGGGAAATCGGTTTGGCCACAATGTTATTATGTGTTGTAATTGCATTTTTCCTTTTTAATTTACTTGCATTATATATTAATATATGTGAAACATTTTATGATAGTATTGATGATGATATTATTGCAATATCAAATTTATTGGTAACATTAAATAGTAGTGTTAATTTTATAATTTATGTGATATTTGGTGAGAAATTTAAAAGGATATTTCTTTTGTTATTTTGCAAGGGCCGTATCGGTCGAGAATCACCAGATGGTTTAATACATGATGATAGTTCGTTTTCAAATGGTGATGGTGGAGGCGGTGGTGGCGGTGGCGGTACCGGTATTCATCGTAATTCAAGTCGTTTCTCACGTCACGGTACCCAACGTACCAGTATCAGTAGAAATGGTACTAGTTTGAAAATTGCTCGATCGATACGGGTAAGAGCACCATCACCGGGACCAATTGTTTATTATCCGGCCCGTGATTTACCACGAACAATGTCATTGCCAAGAAGTGGTTATAATTGGGATGCAACCAAAAATAGTTTAATTGTAACATCGAATTTTTGATGGGATTAAATTTGAAATATTATTGTTAATTTAATATTTTTAATGTTTATTTTTTTTTTTATTTATTTTTATTTTTTAATATATTATAATGAAATGTGTAAATAATAAATAAAATTAATATATTTATTTAAATAATTTGAGAGATATACACATAGGAAATGGAAGATTTTAAATCAAATATATATAATGTTTTAAGTACATACTGTTGCAGTAAAAAAAGAAGACTTACTGATTGATTTTTAATAATTATTACAATATTTATTCGAAATTAATAAAAAAAATTATTTAAATATGTACAAATTTCTTTGTTTAAAAAATATTTATCAAATAAAATTTCTAATTTTATAGATGTAAATGAGTAAAGTATCATCGGATGACACATATAATATCATCAGGTAATTCAAATTGATATATACAAGAACAAATTTAACACAAATTCTATATTTAAATAAATATATGAGATCAGTTGGTATGGAATATATGAATATGAGATGTCAAACATGGTAGCAAGGGATTAATGCATGACTCTACTAAATTAATCAAATATGGCACCATATAATTGTAATTGATTCTGTATATCCATTCGAAAATCTCAATTTATACAATAGTAATTTTCGTTGATCGCTCGTTGAAACCCATACGATGCAAACTTCAAATTGAAATCATATAAAATAGCATTTATTCATTATAAACAATTTATAATACTACTGAATTTCACTTTCCAAACCCCACAAGTTAATGGTTTTTATAAACATTATCACATGCATTTTGTACTACAAAGTTTAAACAGTTGTGAATTAAACAGTTTATTAACGTAATTAGCGAGGGAAGTAAAGTCGCACATCAACTGTACAATTGCAATTAGAATACATTACATGTTATACCTTTCTAATAGCACAAAACTTCTTTGTTAATAGAATCGTCAATAGTGTTCAACTCTCAGATAATTTTAAATGGGAATCTGAACGTTTTTGTCGAAGAGAAGATTGTCACATATTAAATTTACGACACACATATTACAAGGACAATGATAATTCATCAAATGGTGGTTTGATTTTTATTATAAACAATAAAATATCAAACAATATAATATATATTAAATGTGTCTCGAAACGTTTAATATATATTATATTAAACATTAATAAAATGTACAACATAAAAATCATCCAAGTATCCACTTCCGATGGAAATGATGAGAAAATTGAGGTACTTTATGTTGCTATTCAAATGACCATAAAAGAAAAATCTACACATTACTTGATGATAATAGGAGATTTTAATGCAAAGCTGGTAAAAAGAGAAGAAGATGAAGAAACGGCAATTGGAAATTTTGGAACTGGCAAAAAAAAAACGATAAAGGATATGTTTTTTTTAATCTCTTGCTACAACAAAATTTGTTTGCTATGAATATATCTTTTAAAAAAGATGAAAACAGAAATTGAACGTGGTTTTGTTTACAGATGGAAGAACTAGAAACGAAATTGATTATCTGTGATGTGTCAGGATATTTTCGAAAAGTGAACCGTTAAAATAATAAATAACTATACATCTTTGGCAATAAATTTGTTTAAATATAACAATATGTATATGGAAAAACTTGTTCTTAAACCAAACTATTAGACAATTAATTTCTGTATTGATCAATATGTTTAGTCTTGATTTTTATCTTATTTTAAGACAAATTAAATTAAAGGATAATTTCATGAATGAAGTGTACTCGTGTATACAAACAAAATACTTGTACATTTTAATTAATAAAACAGTTGAAATTCAAATTGTTTAATTTAAACCACTTTCAAAGATCACATATATTTAATAGAAGTCAACAAGGTGTGTATTTTGTTGCATCAGTACCAATGTTCAAGTAATAATTAAACGTATATAAAATTGGATTAATCCAACAGAATGTATAATTTAATATATACTCGTAAATACATATATGAAATGTGTAGGAGGGCGAATGAAAATATTTCAAGAAATACGTGACGTAAATACTGATATTTCACAATATCTGCCCTTTAATATTATAAACTCATCTTGAAAGTTTTATGAAGTAATAATAACACATATTATATGTTTGATTATATATATAAATATATATATATATAATTATATATATTATATAATGTCTATTATGTCAATCATCATCATTAATAGAACTTCCTGTCGCAATAATTCAAAATCCACGGATGCAATGAATGTTAACTTTGGTTTGACTTATATATGCATATTACATATTACACAACGATGTTTTTCTCATCCATTTAAATCAGCCTGTTTAATGCCACAGGCATGTCCTGATTTTACCATATATTTTTTATTTAAATTTAGATGCTGTACAGTTCATCACATTTATCCAATAAAGTTTTTATGAATTTGATTAATTTATTCATTGCAGTTTAGCGTCATGTACAAAACGTATTTGAAAATGTTTCACCAAAACCAGACATTTTTTCCTCATACATTTGCTTTATCTCATATGTTTTCTAGTTATAAATTGGACGTATTCCCTGAGTTGAACGCACTATGTTAAACATGTGTTATAATTTATGAATAACTTCACTACGCCATAGATAGACGCAAATTAACATATAGTTTATATTGTTATCACTTGAGTTTTAACTTATGCCTAGCCTTTGCCTACTGATATTTTATACATTTATATATAAATACTTATGAGGAAAAAAATCCAAAGTTTTTGTCGTTTTTTTTTTTAGCTATAAGGCAGCAATATTCCTATTTATTTTTTTTTTGTTTTTTTTTTTTTTGCATTTGAAAATGTAAATTGATCTTCTGGTTTTTGTTGTGTATAGTAAAAAAAAATGCTATACGAGTTTTCCTTCAAGGAAATTTAAGTTACAAGTTAACTATGAAAGAAACGAAATTTGATTTATTTTCATGATTACATTTTTTCTATCCATTTTCGTTTTTGTAACTTTTTTTAAGGAAAAAGTTTATAGATGAAATTAAAATTAAAGTGCCGCCTTTTCAAAAGGATAATAGCGACCGGAAATTGATAAATTGATATTCTATTTTATGTATACGGATAGTGATGAATAATATTATTTCTTAACAATGCTTTAGGGAATAATTTAATGTTTTCAAATAAAACAATAATAATAATCAATTAGTTATGAGTATGACTATAAAAGATATAGTAACAACATGCTGAAAAGATACTTTCAGACAGATAATAGACGATGTATGGGAAATAAAATAGTTAATGTAATGTGCAATATTTCTTGAATATGCTGATAAGTTACACTAAACTACATAAAATATCGTATACATCTAATTTTGAATTTGATTTCAATTTAAGTAAAACAATTTCCTTAAATAATACTACAGTATTTAATGATCATAAAGTGAAGTAACATATCGGTAATGATTTAGCGACTGTCATAATTCAAACAGAAACATGAAACAGGGAATCTAATAATGAGGACAAGATATATTTAAAGTTAAAGTAACAAACAATATTGGAAAAACACTAAGTATTTTATAATGTACATTTTCATTATCCTTATTATACTTAATTTATAAATTAAGGATAATAAGGATAATGCACTTAAATATTAATTAACACAAGTACAAGTGGTATATCATTTAAATTCAGTTATATATATATTGAATGGTGGTATCAATGGTTAGCAAATTTATTAAATAAGATCTTAAACGAAAGTGCGATGCCAAATTCAAGGAGGCAAAGCTATCTCTGACCATTTTATAAAAATAATGGAGATATACAGAGTTGTTCTTACTACAGATAGGGATCAAAATTATTTCACACACCTTAAAAATATGGGAAAGGATTTTGAACGTAAGACCGGTCTAATTAATATTTCAGAAAACCATTTCGGATTTTTCAAAAGCAAATATGTCGTCTGTGTTATATGAAATTACGGAACAAACATTGCCGTTTTAATATTAAGATTTAGAAGATTTTCGAATGGAACATATATGACTAATTACATATATATTTGTCATGTCTAGTGACTGAATAATTCACTAAAGCAGTACATAACACTCCAATTACTTAGTTTGTTTGTTTATATTTTTGACCCTTTTGGCAGACACTATTTAGACACCATATTTTTAGTAACGATCGCAAACCATAAATTTTGCATATATTCTGAATGAGTTCTTGATGCCATCACATTAAGGTAAATACAGTTACCAATTTATTAAATGATCATTTTAATTAATCATCATATTATGTCTTTATAGAGGTTGCGTTTAAATTTGTTATTTAATTTTTTTAATCCCACTATTACAATGTATGTTTTTGTATGAATTATAAAATAAGAAATGACCTAATAAATATACTACTCTTAATTATGTTTTTTTTTTCCCATTTGATAATATTCATATTTTTAAGTGTGTTTTTCTTGGGGAAAAAACCTTTTCAAAATAAATAAATAAATCATTTCAAAATATTAACATATATAACTTTTAACGCAGTTGACATCATATCAACAAAGAAATTTTAATAGCATTTAAAACTTTTGTCCGTATTCATTTTTACATTTTAATTTTCATCAAATACTATAATAAAATTTAAAATTATTTAACTCTGAATTTTATAAAATAAAATCAAATATAACCTCGACTCAAAAATAAAACTTGACTATCGTCCAAAATGTGGTGACATTATACCTAAAAAATTGTTTTCTCTTTCATTATGAAAAACAAAAATCGAATAATATTTTTCAAGATTTTCTTTCAAACAAAAACTTAATTCATCATATTATTTATTAAAAATCATAAAAATAAAGCCGAATACTTTCTTGACCTGTATATAATTCCTATTATGGTTCTATATAGTTATTCAAAATATGATCAGATTAGAATCCATAAATGTTAACGTAATATAGCAAATAAAGTAAATATGACCAAGTATTCTAATCACTTGTATTAATTTTAGGTTGCAAAATAACTGTTATGTATATTTTAAAACACTATTAAAGGCGAAGGAAAAATTAATATGGTTTGGCCGAAAAAAAAAAATCAAAAACAAAAGTTGCATAAATTTGTGTCACAGCTTTCATCAACTGAGAATGTTTACGATCTACAAGCACTGACGCCAATGAAAATTACTTCTTTTTTTTATTATTTCGAACAAAATTATTAACTTAAATTTTACTTTATAAAATATTAGTTATTTTTCATTACTTATGTCTTCTCTCATAGTAAAGTCATTTTATTAGCCTATATATATAAACAGAGTTCACTATGTCATCCTTAACGCTTCAATTCTGTAACAAACGGATAGACTTATATTTTTTTCTATTGTAAATGAATGGTCACTCAATTTTGAAAGTATCAGAATAATCAGCAATATATAATGACACATTTGCTTGTCATTATCTTTTAAATAAATTTTTTCTAAAAACTCCTCGATCGATTTCTTAATTATCTTTAACCGATAAATTATTGTTATAAAAAAACATTGAAAATTAAATTTGGAAAAATTAAAATACAATTTACTTTAGTATTAGTTGAAAATCGAATTTCGTTAAAAACACATGTGGACATTAATTTAAATTTTTAAAACTTAACAAATTAACTTTAGTAAAAAATAAATTAAAGTTTAATAACTTTATTATAAAATAAAATAAGATTCTGTTTAATTATTTTCTCGATTTAGAATGGAAAATTGAATCGAAATTATTGGTTGTATCAATAAGTTTCATTGTTCGTAGCCCCAATTTTTAAGGATAAACACTTTTTCTTTTTTTCCAATAATTTTGTATTTTTTCAATAATTATATTACATCTTTATAAATATATTCTTAAATCCTTCAGAAATAATTAAATAATCGTGTAATCGATAAAAGCTCTAAACGAATTGCAAAGAAATTAACTACAGTAAAAGTTCTGGAATTTAAGAATTAATTATTTATTATTTAACAGTAAAAAAGATACAATTTTCAATGATTTATGCAACGATAATTTTCTACTTCTTACCACATCTTAAGGCTTTTCTATTTATGATCATTTAAGTGATACTCTAAATTATTTATATATAAGCAAATGTAAGGTATTAGACCTATTATATATATTCACATTATTATCATATATGCAAACATAAAAATATGTACATTTATGTTAAGAAATTTATTGTTTTCTATTTCCATTACACAATCCAAACAATAAACTCTTTATTTGTAATAATAGAATATGAGAAACTGATACATCATTTCTAACATATTTATTATATACGGTTAAAGAAAGGATTTATAGAAGGATATATAATATATTCACAAGTAAATTTTTATTGAAGCTATTTTATATATTATAAATGATGAATTACAGTAGTTTAAATTACAATATACGAATGTAGAAGTGTTAACAAGTTGAAGCACATCACCAGATATTAGTAAACTTGATCAAAGTATCGAATTTGTAAATAAATTTCTTCAATATACTGAATTCAGTTTTCAGCAATAAAATTAACTGGCATTTTTATTTGCATTTACACATTTACGGTCTTACTTACATAAGTAGTTGTAGCATAAATAACATAAGATAACTATCTACTAATTAGCATAACTAAGATACTTAAGTAGCATCAGCATAAAATACTAACAATAGCATTCAGAATTTGAGATATGATTTCTATAATTATTGCATCATAAATCTAACCTTGAGAACATTTTACAATATCAGTTAATTATCGAATTAGAATTTTGCCAAACTATCTCAAATGAGATTCAGAAAATGAAAAGATGGACTGAGTACTTTCGTCAGCTACTGAAACCTTCCACACTAAAACAAGTCAAAAGCGGTAACGCAGCATACGTCGATAACATATCACCCGAAATGTTGAAATTAAACTTGTATGGCATTACATTAATATTATATCCCTTTCTCAGTGGATTGTGGTTGTCTAATGATAATCCAACATTGTAGACAGAGGAGTTGATAATTAAATTACCGAAAAAGTGTAAATGAATTATGTGTGAGATTTGGTGTGAAAACGATAAACAATATTATCGTACACGACAGGATCACTTCAGTTTTACAACCGGGTTTTGACCAGGAACAGACACACAATACAATGGCAAACGCCATTGTATTTGTCGACTTCAAGAAAGTATTCGATAGTATTGATCATGTTTTTCTATTTAATGCGATATTGATTTTAAATGAAATACATCTAAAACTAGAAATGATGGAAGGAATAGTAATTGTTCTAAAATCAGCATATTTTAAATAGCTTTAAATTCATGTAGATAAAGTCTACTTCATAAAGATGTTAAATTACATTTGATTAAAGTTAAGAATTAATTGTGGAAAATATAAATTCTTCACATAGAACTATTTACCAATAGCAGTCTCAAGTTACATTCATTTAATTTGATGACAAAAATGTCAGAAGATTGTTGAATCTTGTAGACCGTTCCTATAATAACAACACTTCGTACAGTATATTATAACAATTTTTCGTATCAAATTAAAAGTTCGAAAAAACTGTTGAAATTTTATAAAATTTAAAGTTTAATTTTTGTTTAAATTTATGAATTCTGAAATCATACGAATATTTTGCATGTTTAACATCATTACATATCTACTAGAATAGGTAAATGTAAAGTTATATAATTAATATAGTAAATTCATATTCATAGTTTTGCAAATGTAATTATTTGTTTTTTTATTATGACTTATTAATAAGTTTATATTATGAAAGCTGTATAAATACAAAGATGAAGAAGTCCCAAATAATGGTACAGGATGTTATTAGTAATATTTCTCCTTTAAGTAAGCAAGTGCATTCGTTCTTCATATTTAATATAACTGAGATATTTTGAAGTATGGTCACTAGCATGACGCATTTGATTTAGAACGATTATTATAAGTGTCACGCCACTGTTCACATATATTTTGATCAAGTTACCGAGTGTTGTGATCGAGGTTAAAAAAGGTACTAATGTCGTGTTTGTCAACTGGTTCAAAAGGCATCTCAACAACAAATTAAGTAACTAGGGGTTTATGCACCCTACTGAAATATTAAAATGTTTAACGGGATAATTATAATTTATTCAATATTTCCTAGTTGGTAAATTTCAATTATTTAAGTTCATATTTGATGCTACATGCGATGTATATTAGTAATGGCAAGATAATATCGTTGTGTAACTCTATGTACTCCCATAAGGAGTACGGATTTAGATGATAATGATGATGATAATAATTATGATTGTATACGTATGTATTATAGATATAGAAAAAGATTGCAATACCCATATTTGGTAGTTAGTGATTCTTAAAAAAGGATATCATGAATAACATTTTGGTTTTTTATTCAAGTGATTGTAACCATTCACTACATAATACTATATACTTATAGAAGTCAAGGGACAAAAGAATTTAATTTTAAAATTTCACTTCCTATATTCCACATGCTTATGAATATTTCTCATAAATAAAATATATGAGTCATAATACATAAATATAATATTTTTCCCGAAAGAAATCCTCGTATAATTCAAACAATGTAAAAGAAAATTCATTTTCTTGCATACTTCACTCTTCCATCCTCTTTACTTTTCTACGACGTCCTTTCGTACCCATAATTTATGTATGGAAAAAATTTCCATTATTAGACTTTATACACTTGGTATATACGAGTATGTATATACTCATGAGTTACATAGTATGTAGGTTCTTAATATTATTCAACTCTTTATAGATTTTCCTTTTAATGTAAACATGAATAGCAAATCCCTAATGCGATAAAGAAAAAATATATACTTAAGAATGTCGAAATGAAATCTGCTTTAAATGGTAACAACAATATTGGTGAATTTTATTTTTTTAAATTATAATATTATTAATATAAATAAATTTCAGAAAAAAGTTTAAAAAAAAAAAAGGATACGAATATCTTTATTTTGTGAATAGGTACACATATATACAAATAAACAATAAATTGATAGAACAATCATACATTCAGAGAATAATCACAAACACATAATTTTGAGACAATTTCAAATAGTATCATCTACACAAATTTTGGTCAATAAACTTCTTAGTCAATTCGTATAAAATACTTGAAGATTTACCTGTACACATTTCCATAGAAAGTGATTATGATAATTAGTTGCCGTTTCTAATGGACATACACATAAAATACCAACGCAATAAACCATAAATTGGGGTTTACGTACTTCAAAGTATAATAAGAAGTTACTTATAGTTTCCATTCTCAATATTTCTATTACCAGAACCCAACAACTCTTATCCTAGCTCTACTATAAATTAATTTTTTACTAGCCCTTTTATAATTTCAGTCCTTATTCAAATTAAACCACCTCTTGACATATTCTCCCCTGCAACCATATATTTCAGGTTAGCAAGTGTACAATGAGCATAGAAGACGCGATGCGTTGTCACATCTTAAATGATTATCGATTAATTTAACAAGTACTCTGTAATTAAAGATTTTTGAATTTGAATTATAAAAAAGTTGGGAGCGAAAATTTAAATTAAGGAAAAACGATTAATTTGATGTATTCAATTGAAATGCTACATACATTTATTATTAACCATATAACTACTAGTTTTAAAATAAACTGTGAACCATATTGTGCATCGGTTGAAATAATTTTGTGGATAGATGTTCAGCGTGGATTTAAATCGAGACATTGAGCGTCTAGATGTTGGTCGGCATCTGTATATACTTTACTGTTAAATAGTATACGAAGAATAAAAACAGAGGCTATATAATCGTTCATGCCGATGGATCCATCTTTGCCTTTTTTGATGCGCTTCCATCAGTGTAGTGATGAATTCATGTTTCAACAACAGTGATGAATTCATGTTTCAATAACAGTGATGAATTGGCGTAAAAATTCGTGCAAAACAAAACAAATAACCAAAATATAATATCTATAATATAATTGGCTCTAGTATAAATTTGATGCGCATTTTACATCATAAATATGGTGATAATTTAAATAATCCACTTAACAATGTCAATCATTCAAATGAGACTACACAAATGTATCCTGTGACTATATATTTGATGACTGCCCATAATGAAAAATACACTGCCAATCACTTATATCGAAAACATACCGTCTATACACATATATAAATTATTCCTAGAATTTAATAATAATATCTGCATCAAATTTGTATAATAGATAAATAAACTTAAGAAATACCATAAAAATGAAATCCTTGATGTATTGAATCAAAATATCAAATACATTCTTTCTTAAATTTCAATGAAAATTTAATATTGAAAATGTTTTTCTTCAATATTCTATTACGAGTACGGCTATTGTTATTATGTTGGACATATAATGTCGAAAATAAAAATACTAGGATAAAAGAAACGATATTTATATATTATATTATTAAAGTTTTATTAAAAATGTTGAAGCCATATATTAATAATAATACAACTATATTAATGCAATAACTAACTATTCAATATCATATGACTGACTGAATAAAAAATAATGACAGGGATTTTGACATACTTCAACATGGATATCATGCCAATTAAATTAAGAATGATGATAATCTTATTAAATATTAAAGTGTGCAACTTAATCCCTTTCCATAAAGGATTGTGATTGGATAAAAGACAACATGAAACTCTGTGCATTTATCTACTATTAGTTGCTTCAAGAACATGATGAATAATCAAGTCAGTTTTTTTCCTTTTCGAAATTTTGGCGTACAAGATAAAGTAATATCAGACTGAATATCAACGTTTAATTGAAAATATTAAGAATAACTAGTAATAGGATTTATAAAGACATTAGAATTATTAAAACTGAAATGAAATCGTATAAAGTTATATAAAATATACTACGTCTGAATAAAGTTACTATCACTACACATTATGTTAAAAACAAACTCTGACCTAAAATAATAATTAAATCCACCAAGAACAACATGGACATGCGATGCATAATGACACTGCGGTGCATTTTACTATTTGTTTACACTATCAAATACATTCCTAATTAGCGATATCTCAATTCTTGAGTCTGACAATTACGTGTAATAATACTCATCGATCTTAACAAATTTATTCCACACTTAATTAGTTAAAAACTGTTTTTAATAGATATATAAACTATAGATAAGTTCGAATTTAAACTGCAAAATTGTATTATTAAAATCAATTCATGAAGATGAGGGATGAAGTTATTGTTAATTTAAAAACTAATTTATTGATTGCACAATAGATGAAGTAATAAATAAGAATAATCAGATCATGGGTAATAGATGGTTAAAAATTCGGAAAATTTGGAATAATTTTAAGCATTGTATGCTTTATTTACGGAATCACTAAATCTGTGTCTTCAATAAAATAGAAATTCGTTCTTAATTGTCAATTGAGTGAAATCATATAATGTTAGTCGGTCACTATGTTCATCACCAAATTAATTATAATACATTATTGTATTTAACCTCCTATATCTTTAAAATTATATATACACAAAAGATTGGTAGTTCTTAAGGAAAACAAATAAATGTACCTTTTTGTTAATCTTCAAAACATAAAACATACTCGTAATTCCCGATTGGCTAAGCAGAAAAACAATTAATTTCTTATACTGAATTGACGATGACACTAGATTAGGGTAAATATGGTTTAAATAATCTAGATGTTAGTCGACTACTTCATTCCTATTGTGATTGAGTTCTCAAAACACACAACCATTCAAAACAAACATGAATTAAATATAAATACATATTAACCAGCTAAAAATTATTTAACAATAACTGTCTTAAATGAAAGAATTAAGTTATATAATTTAAATGTCTCAAGTAAAAAAAATATTGAATAATATACTCGGTTACTAAAAAATTTACTTTATTTTGTAATGAATGCCATAATCTTAATAATAGGAGTATAATCAGACTGAAATATTAATGAATTTATAACATAGTTAAGAAAAAAGGATTCAATATCTTTGCGAATGGGTAATTTTAGTCCTTCTTTATTCAATAAATAATATTACTTTCAATAGGAATTAAGGTCTATTATAGGAAGTGATAGGAATAATATAGTTTCAGTACGTAAATCTTTTCTATCTCTTGATTTAATTCAGCATATAATTAAACATAAACCATTTTCAGATAAATTAGTTTCAGAAAAAAAATGGTTTCATTTGTTATGCTTGACAAACATATAAAGCTTTATGAAAACAACGAAAAATAAAGTTAAAAATTAAGATATTTTAGTGTATTAATTATGTGTAAAATATCAGCAATTAATGCTTTTTTCATATCTAAAATATTTTAAATTTTTATTTGGAGCAAAATGGAAAAATTATGTTATCCTTAAAAATAAATTATGAATCAATTATGAGAATATATTTGTCAAGAGGTTCAAGTGCTTAGTATATATTTAAACCCACTCTTATAAATTTAATGCTTCAATTAATTTATTTATAATTTCAACGGAAAAATAAAATTGGTTTAATTGATTGAGAACGATTATTGATTATTATACATTAATTATAACTTAGACAAATTAATAAATATTTATTAATTAGTAGCATTAATCAAAATAATTGCATTAATAGAAGATATGAAAAATGATAAATAAGAAATTCACGTTTTAAATTTAGCAACTGATCAACGTAAACAATTTTATGGTAATTTTATGCATTTTCAGTTTTAACAGAACATCAATAAATAAATTAATTTACCGGAAATTGATACATAAACAATTGTGCGTGATATATTAATTGATTTATATTAAATTTTGCAATGTTTAATTAATAGATAATTATCATCAATTTTATTCAAAAACTCATTAAGTATAATATATATTATGATAAAAATAAATTATTCTAACGAAACATTTAATTTTCAATAAATGGATAATATTTCATATTGAATATTAATATTTATTAGCTATTAATAAAAAGTTATTTTCATCGTAAATGAAAAATATATTAATGTTTTATCCAAAAATTACACTCTGATTTATGACAACTCGCATTATATACTCGTAGTGATATAAAATGAAATAAATAAACTCAAGATAAAGTCCCGGAAAATTTAAGTAACATTTAAGTATATCTGAAAAATAATAATCATACGTGTTTAGTGTTCTATAATTTGCATACGAGTGTATACTAACCGAAGAGCTAGTTAATTAGATTATGCAATATTGTAATATTGTCAATATAGTGTCAGTCCGCCACAGTCAATATACTGCCAGTCCGCCACAGTCAATATAGTGTCAGTCCGCCACAGAAACTGTTGTTCAAAATATAAAAAAATAAATATATTGATGTGCTGAATAAATGAAGAATTTGGCAGACATTTCAACTTGTTTGTTGCTAATTTGCCAGTTTTCTCTCAATTTTAAAGTTACATTTTATTCTTCCTTATTTTCGGGTGAAGAATGGAATAGCCAACTATCATCATGGGTTATTAAACTCATATGTCCGTAAATGGGGTGTAATCGTTTGACGAGTGATTAAAAAAAAAATTCACCAAAAAACAAGGTAGCTATTGATTAAATGTATAACCAGATAATTATAATTGATATACTCGTATTTTCCAATTGGTAAATTCCAATTATAATAATTTGTATTCACATTTGATGTTAAATTGTATTGTCGTTCAGGCCACGCATTTGTGTACAAGTTTAGATGGTGATGTTGCTCAATCTGAGCAACTGTAGTATATAGTTACATTCATTTGGGCAGTATCGACAATAAAATCAATGTTAAAATATTTAATTTCTTTTCGATAACTATTTTAAACCAATCGATAAGTTAAGTTCATTAATTGCATGTGTTTCACTTCTTTGTTTTCTGAGTAATGCACATGGTTTTCAAAGAATTGTTTGAAAGTAAGAAGAATTATGGATTATGATAATTTAGCCTCATGAAAAAATTTTTATTTGAATGAAAATCATTTGAATATATTTTGAAAATATAGTGGCTAGATGCTAATAAATAAAACTTTAGATATAATTAATTACAATTGCAGAGGAATGTTTTCACCTAGAGACAAAATTATAATTTTTATATCGGTGTTATATGACATATTTAACAACTTTAAATTTGTTTTTTTTATATACTACAAAAACAATGTAATCAGTTTAAAGAATAAAATATATGTTTTAATGATCTTTAAATTTGATATTTAAATATAAAAATACTCTAAATTCTACGCTAAAATTACTACGAATATAAGAAATATTTTAAAGGAATTTAAATAATTAACCTCATACTCGTCGCTTCTGTTAAAATAGTTTTAATCATTGAATTGATAACCATGAATTCCATGTATAAAAGAGTTCTTAAGATTCCTTGAAAAATTTATAATCACATATTTTGAAAAGAAAAAGCTGTAAAGTAAAATATTTGAAAACTAAAATATTTACTTTGATTTCTTAAAAAAAAAAAAGAAAAAATGTCAAAAAAAATAATTTTCTTCTTGTCAAACATAAACTTAAGAATTTGATACACGCAGTGCATACAACTAACTACAAGTTTGTGTTATTTTCCAAAAAGATAAGTACGTTTCTTAAATATTTTACAGATTCAATGTACAGAATGTATGTTAATAAAACAAAATTTAAAGGTAAATTCATTACTGAAGAAAATATTAGGTATTTAAATTTCAAACAAAAGGGAAATAATAAAGAATATGATGACAGAACAGAACTTTACCAAATCGATCAATCATTGTTGTAACGTTCCAGGTTCCAAATCGTGTAGGTTTTCGTACGGTAAAAGACGCCATGGAATTCCTATTGAATCCGAGGTTTTTTTAGTGTATTATTTTTTTTTTTTGCTTAAGAAGATGCCGTAAACTTATGACTTTAACCATCGTACGCTTGCATACAGCATCAAACCTTATAATTGTAGACTTTAGACTTTCAATAAGTACAGATTATATACATAATAATAAAAAAATACCATGTATGAGAGCATCTCTAAATATTGAAAAACTGTACTGTAAATAAATATTAAAATATGAGACAATGTTAATAAAAATGGTATTTGTATATTTCTTTTAAAAAACCGCATACTGTAATTAATGTAATTAAATTAAAATTTCAACATCCATTGTTTTCTTGCTATATGCAAAGTTTTCTGTGCATTTCAAATGCAGTCATAACAAGTAAAAAAGAAATAAAAAATTTGATAAAATGCTGTCATTGCAAAGTTCATTTTAAAACAAATAAATGAGATATAAATTTGAAAAAAATGTGAAGTGAAAATAATTTTAGTGGGCATAAATTTAAACAAAAAAAATATTTAACTTTTAAAATTTATTTTTTTCAAGATTAATAGTATACCATTGTCCGTACATTCTTTCATTCCCACTAAATTTTGTATCGAATTTGCGAGTCCTGTGAAAATTTTTGTAAAAAAAAGCTATTTATTCAAAACATGTAGCCCCTTCGCTATTTAATGACTGAGACGACGAAGCTTTATTTAATTTCATATCAATGAAAAACGAAATTGAATTTTCACATATAAAATATTTCGTAGCGGTGACAAGATATTTTAATTTATTTCAATAAACATCATTCTGTTGATTGTACGAGTACCTCTTTAGAAGGAAAACATGCTTAAATACCCAATAAATTAATAAACGTATATAGATTTTGGGTTGTGAATTGGATCTTTATATGGATAAGAATTTCTTCCCATATATTTAAGTTATATAAAAAATTACTTGTCTGTACTCGTATCATAAACCTTTTGCTAGACCATTTCATTGTCATCCCAACCCCTTGAATA
>JANSTX010006914.1:0-20126 GCA_027564355.1 Penthetria funebris | reverse complement strand
TTACTTTGTTCCATGAAAAAATTGTCTTTTATTTTTTAAATAAAATCCGCACTTACTTAGTTTCCGACCCAATATATGCTGAACAGAATGGTAATTATCCAAATACTTTCCATCTAAATCTGACAAAGCATCGTGTAATGACTACATATGTAAAAAAATGAGTAGATCACCAGACACATTCATAGTTTATTCATTTCAAATTTTATATACATTTGTTATTATATTTGTTACCCTGTGCATATATTCACAAATTTTTTGATGCAAAAATATGCAAATAAGTTAAATATGTACAAAAAAATAACGAAAATAGCGAATATCAAGAACTAGTTTTTAAAACACACGGGCTAGAATATTATGCTATTTAAAATTATAAAATATTTGGCAATGTCCCTGAAGAAGAGATTATTTTTCGCGACTATTTATATGTTTATCAACCCCAATTTTAATGTCTTCCGAAATATTTTTTATATATTTGTGTATGTAGTTAGACAGACAATGTACAAATAATGAAGACTGGTTTCCCTGCTGTTTATATAAATTAGACATACTTGAGAAGGATTTTTTTTCTGCGACATTAATTTGAACTATGTATTGAGTAAAACCATAAAAGGATATTTCATATAAATATAATATAATAATGCGTTTCTTTTTTTTGGCTTCATTTGTTTACAATTATAATAATATGTGTATATCCTTGTATAATAATAATACTCGTATTTAATGAAAGAAATCTTTGGACATTTTTTTTTTGAAGTAAGGAAATCAGTTTTTCATCACAAATTTATGTTTTGACTTGTGATTTTGAAAGTTTTTGTGTCCTATTGTCTATTATTACATAAAAAACCGGAAGAATTTTATTCAATTTAATTTCTATTGAATATATGGCATATTTCTGAGTTTATTATGCTTTTTTCTTCCTTAAAAAAAAAAAAACTTTGCCAGTTATTGTTTGTCTAACGAGGCTCATAAAATAAAGGACAATTTTTGTGTCACATAAGAGTAAAATCGATGGCAGTCAGAAGGAAAATCTAATAAGAATATTAGCATGGTAAAGATCATAACAATATATTTTGAAAAAAGAAAAGAAAATGTACCATATCAAAAGAAAAATCTTATTATAAAATAATAAATGTATAGTATTTTGCAAAATCTATTTATTTACATACACAATTTTATTTTTGTTTTATAATCTAGCTATAAAGAAAATCTCTAGAAATTGAAAATTTCTTTGTGAAATATTAACATTAATATGATTGAAAGGGGACTCTTAGTTTCCTATTTATCTTCTTGCGTCCAAATAGGTTTTTATTCTTAAGCAATCCTCATATTCGTTTTCCTAATCTATTTTCACGTGGTTTTATGTATATATTTTGTGTTATTCTCGTCTTTAAGGATTTGTAATATATCTCGGTTGTTGTGCTTTTATTTTTTTCTTCTTGATTTTATTTTGATTTTTTGTCGAATTTCCTATTCAAAGTGATTGCAGTTTTTATCACATGCGGTTAGGTGAGCATCTATCGATATCTCAATCTTTTGATAAACATCATATGGAGGAGTTTTTGGAGGTATGCAGCAAGTTTGTCTTATTGATATCTTCTATTTGCTGTGTATGAGTTCGTTGTTCCTTGATTCAAATAGTTATGTATTATTCCACCCTCAGCCGTACTTATAGTGTGGAAGAAATTATATTGTGTCCCAATCTCATAGCACATTCACGATGTTATAATAGTAAACATTTACCTCCAGCTGCAGTTCCAATTCATTCCTCGTCAGTACATGGTATATTATTGATTACATAATAAATCTTTTATATTTTAATATCTGATCCTTTTATCACAACAGCGTAAAGGTTGTCATTACAATGTTAATTTACCACTTTAAATACACATATTAAATCAAATTCCAAACGAAAAACAAAATTACTTTCAAATATAAGTTATCACAATTGATGACTGAAATATTTGTATAGTTCCGGTTATAACGGACGGTTGATATGCTAATAAATAGAGTTTGACGGTGGTCAAAAATTTCAAAAATTCTGTGCATTTACAAAACTAATTGTTTATCGGTACTATTGTATAGCTGCGAAACTTATTAGATGACAAATAACATCGTGTCATAAATTCATGTTTTCGTCAATAGATGCCTCAGACACATACTAAAAATATTCTGGCCAAATACAATATCCAATGATAATTTGTGGAAACTGGCAGATCTAGAGGCAATAAATGGAATTATCAACCGAAGAATAAACTGGGATTTACTAGTACCAGTGTAAGTGGTAGGAGTGAAGCGAAGATGCAGAGAACATGAACAATGACGATTGTTTGTAAAGATCGAGATGATGATGATAAGAATAGAATTCCCAAAAAGTTATTTGATTTCATGTTTAACATTCTTCACATTTATGAACCCTTATTCAATGTATTGGTATATATAATTATTTTATTTCTCAAAATTAAGATGTACAATGTACGAGATACGAGTATTATGCATTATTCTATCTTGTCATATACGAGTACAACGAGTGTCAATTATTTACTTCAGTTACCTTATTTATTTCCCACAATACTTCATAAAATTTACGTAGCAATGGTAAAAAAAAATGTTTCTTACAACGGAAATACTTTTAGTTAAGTCATAGTGTCAAAATATAAAAACCATATAGTCATCAATCATAATTCAGTATATTGCACATCTCGTTGCAATGACTTGATTTTAATTATACAAAAAAACACTTTTTAAAAATGACAACTTTTTTAATAAAAAATGACAATGCATTATTTTTTCAACAATATCCCTTGTCAATATACTTATACTTATATATATATACATATTTATATGAAGTGGAAATATATATACAAGGACAATGAGTTACATGATTGAATTCATGTTTGATATGGTCAAGCAAAGGGATTTATTAAAATATAGATGTTGTAATGTACTCGCATAATAAAAACTACCCTTAACATATTGAGACTCAAAACTATTAGATTCAACATTTTAAACTGTAATGGTAATACTCAAGTATATAGTACAAGATCACGATATATGCATATAATTAAGATTTGAAAGACACAATATACGTAAGGGTGAGAAAAAAGGTCACTCACTGAAGAGGTATATTGACGATTAATGTTTTCGGCTGTTCCATATATTTCCACGTTAATGACAAAGTCGCGAAAAGAAATAGAGGAACCTGAAGAAAAAAGGTTATTAAATCGTGACGCATGTATGTCGCGACCGCACTTTTGTAAAGTCATCAGCATATGACCGCAGAAGAGGTAAACCATTTTAATGGGTAATATAATGTATTCAATGCAGAAAATCAAAAGTTCATTAGATCCTTAAATTAGCATTAAATTGAGGTAATATTATTTCAATTTAAATTTTGTGTTCATTAATCTTGACGGTGAATATATTTTTTTTTAGAATAATGATTATGTTTTAGTTTCGGAAATTAATTCCAATCAGTTGATTATAATATAAATATAAATTGTTAGATACGACAATATGCTAAATATATAGGCACCGAAATGTTTAAAATGTACCCAGTTATATCTTTTTTAAATTGTTACTTCATTTCGACAAATATTGCCCGACTATAAAGTTGGGCATTTTAAAAATAAGTTTTTATCAGTACAATTGTATCGCTTTGGATGGTGACAACAAGGGTAACAAGAATTTTGATATTTTATAGAACTTACTATTTTAATTATTTTGGGTCAGGGTGATATGTTACGAATATTCAAAAAAAGGTGTTGCTTAAAACTTTGAATCAGATGATCAGGAATGCTACTAAAAAGAATTTCAAATTTCTAGATTACCCCTTGATTTACTTCAGCGTATACAAAATGTAATTTTTACCTTGAAGTAGAATAAGTGAACAACGTGAATAATTTTCGTAACCAGTAACGGTGTGACCACAAAAATTTTTCCATCAGATCACATAAGTTACACTACTACTCTCAGTGGGACGCATACCTTTTGTTTCATAACGTAATAATACTAACATTACGTATTCCTATCATATGTTGATTCTCTGTAAGATCAGAATAATTGAAAACAGTTATAGATAGAGGTTTCATGTCGAAGGATGAAATATGTAGAAATTCGTTGCGCATCTTTTGCAGCTAAAAACGACGATGACATCCTTGTAATAGCTCGAGTTTTTCTACTTTTTTTGATTAAATGTTATAGCCGAATATCTATCATATGTGTATAAAATGTAGTAGGCAGCAATACGTATTCTACCTTTACACCATGCCTCTATCTGCAACCGTTTACAAGAAATTGCAATTTCTGTTTTTAAGAAAAAAAGCTGGTACATTTCATAGGTTTTAGGATTAGTAATAGGAGATCATAACCTTTAGAAGATGTATTTTATTTAAAATGTAAATATTTCAGAAACAGTTATAGTTTTACGAGAAATTTCAATTTTTGTTTTTAATAAAAAACGTTGGTATATTTCATAGGTTTTAGGATTTGTAAAAGGAGATCATAATCTTTAGAAGATACATTCTATTTAAAGTGCTAACATCTCGGAAACGGTTATAGATAGAGGTTTCATGTCTGAGGATGAAATTTGTAGAAATTCGTTGCACATTTTTTGCATCTATAAGCGACGATGACATCCTTGTAATATCTCGAGTGTTATCATTTTTTTAGATTAATTGTTATAGCCGAATACCTACCATATGTACATGAAATGTAGTGGGCAGTCCTACGTATTCTACCGTTTACCCTATGTCTCTATATGCAACCGCTTACGAGAAATTGCAATTTTAGTTTTTAATAAAAAACGTTGGTACATCTCATAGGTTTTAGGGTTTGTAATAGGAGATCATAACCATTAGAAGATGTATTTTATTTAAAATGCAAATATATCGGCAACGGTTATAGATAGAGGTGATAGAGAGTAGAACACGTAGAACTGCCCACTACATTTCATACACATATGGTAGATATTCGGCTACTACAATTAATCTAAAAAAATTATAAAACTCGAGATATTGCAAGGATCACATCATCGCTTATAGCTGCAAAAGATGCGCAAAGAATTTCTACATATTTAATTCTCAGACATGAAACCTCTGTCCATAACCGTTTCCGATATATTTACAATTCAAATAAAATACATCTTCTAATGATTATGATCTCCTATTACTAATATAAAAACCAATGAAATGCACCAACTTTTTGTATTAACAACAAATAATTAAATTTCTCGTTAACGGTTGCAGATAGAGACGTGGTGTAAACAGTAAAATACGTAGTACTGCCTACTACATTTCATGCACATATGGTGGATAATCGGCTATAACAATTATTCTAAAAAAATTATAACACTCGAGATATTACAAGCATGCCATTGTCGCTTTTAGCTGCAAAAGATGCACAACGAATTTCTACACATTTAATCCTCAGACATGAAACCTCTGCCTACAACCGTTTCCGAGATATTTGCATTTTAAATAAAATACATCTTCTAAAGATTATGATCTCCTATTACAAATCCTAAAACCTATGAAATGTACCAACGTTTTAATTGAAATCAAAAATTGCAATTTCTCGTTAACGGCTGCAGATAGAGACATGGTGTAAAGGTAGAATACGTATACGTAGTACTGCCTACTACATTTTATACACATTTGATAGATATTCGGCAATAACAATTAATCTAAAAATTAAAAAACTCGAGCTATCACAAGGATGTCATCGTCGCTTTTAGCTGCAAAGATGAGCAACGACTTTCAACATATTTCATCCTCACACATGAAACCTCTATCTATAACCGTTTACGACATATTTGCATTTAAATAAAATACATCTTCTAATGATTATGATCTCCTATTACTAATCCAAAAACCTATGAAATGTACCAACTTTTTTTATTAAAACAAAAATTGCAATTTCTGGTAAACGGTTGCTTATAGTGACATGGTGTATACTTTGGAATACGTACTACTGCCTACTACATTTTATACACAATGGTAGGTATTCGGCTATAGAAATTAATCTAAAAAAATGATAAAACTCGAGCTATTACAAGGATGTCTTCGTCGTTTTAGCTGCAAAAGATGCGCAACGAATTTCTACATATTTCATCCTCAGATATGAAACCTCTATCTGTAACTGTTTTCGAGATATTTGCGTTTTAAACATCTTCTGAAGATTATGATCTCCTATTACAAATCCAAAAAAGTATGAAATGGACAAACGTTTTTTATTAAAAACAAAAATTGCAATTTCTCGTAAACTGTTGCAGATAGAGACATGGTGTAAACGTTTCAATACGTAGCAATGCCTACTATATATTACACAGATATGGTAGATATTCGGCTATAGCAATTAATCTAAAAAAAATGATAAAACTCGAGCTATTACAAGGATGTCATTGTCGCTTTTAGCTGCAGAAGATGCAACCATCATTTACTTAATTTTCTGCTTAATTTTAACTTAAGATATTACTTTGCATGTGCAAGTGTAAAAGAAATAAGTCCAATTTTTCTCAGAAATGGTCCTCTTGTATTTGGAATTCATAGCCATTAAACGCTCTTCCGCATTCTAACAAAATATCTGAATGTCACACACGTAACAAGCAAACAAATCACATGCCAACCTATAATCAGTAAATATTATTAAGAAATCATTACACCTGCCAGTGTTGAACTTTGAAAAGCTGTATCAGGCGAACATAACTATTCGCACGTATAGTCTTTGAATGTGATTGAGTGTTTGATGAACTGTTATAGATTCAGATTAGATTTTCAAATGATAAATACGAATAATGACATGAATACTCAGTAATCATTTAGTATCGATATTATATTTTTTTCATTGAATATCCTTTCTGGTGATTCGTTGATCATCATCATCACCCTCTTTTAATACCATACATTACAGTTATCATTATTGTTTTATTGAAATTAGATTATATTTGATCATATTTGTATGCAACTGATCTGTTCCGGTACAAACTACACTAAATTTAGTTATTTTAACTCCCTCTGCGCCATTGTAATAGTTCAGAAATTTGTTAATAGTCTGTTTGAAATTCATTTCGATGCTTTAAATATAATTACTCTACAACACACATATCCTTTATTGGGTATGTTCATATTATTTTAAAACAAGTTTCCACATTTGAGTAAGCCTAATTATACATTACCGTATGTTACTGAATTGATTATTTAGTACATTAAAAGGAAAATAAAATATAATATACTTTTCACTTTTCTGTTTATTCATCTATAATCTATGGCATGTGTAATATTTGCATATAATATTATAATTCCCTCACTGGTTTACAGCAGCGGGGGAAATTTGTTTATCATTTAAAGTGACTGACCCTTAGATATATGCATTGTCTATTATATACTTTTGATATGGATATTTATATTCATATATGTACACATATCAATACTAAATTATAATGCTCTTTTTTTCGCTTTGTCCTATATGAATTATACGTCCTCATATATACGAGTACGTTGTCTGTCCATATGACACACAAAATTAATGAAACACAGAAAAACCCTATATTATATCATTCAATCTCAATTTAAGGGTTGAAAATAAAACAATATAATTTTTTGTATGACTATATATTGTACTATACACCCATGAAAACAATTGAGGTAAATTAGAAAAGCGTGTACAATATTTCGATTTGTATGCGATTGTAACGTTGTAATTTTCATCAAATTATTTAATTAATAATTTGCAGTAACATATGACGTTTTGTTAATTTCATTTTTTATGCATAATTTATGTACACGAGTAGGCAATTATTGTGGATGTTGTAGAAAAAATATAATACGAGTGTATAATTATGTATTCAATATTAATTGAATTCAAAACTACTTTATTGAATTAAAATTGACCAAATTGATAAATAATTACTTTATCGAATGTGTGAATTAATTTGTGAAGAATAATACTAAAAAGGCGTTGTTTTCAATTGCAACATTATTGTAAGTTATATAAAATATTATGACGTTACGACTTTTAGAATAAAATATTTAAATTAAAAAACGAAAATTTTAAATAATTACAATGTGTCTATAATTTCAGAGCAAGGGATCAAAGGAACATTTATCTTTTACAATATGATAATTTATAATGTTTTAAAGATGTTTGAAGAAAAAATGTGAGAACATTGGAAAAAATGAAGTTTTAATTGGGAATGAACACAAAAAAAAGTAAATACCAGTTCAAAATGAAGGTCTGGATTATAAACAGGAATATTAGCAACATTTGAAAATACATTGCAAAACATCGACAGATTGAATCGATAAACAAGCATTTATATATTATTACTCTATAATATAATACGAGATTAGTTACTATTCAAGAATAACTTATGACTTTTGTGAAGTATGCGAATCATTCAATTTTAAATAATTAAAAACATTAAAATCAAAAATTTAATTTTTTAGCTTTGAAAATACCATGAAATTCATGTTTATAATTTTTACCGCAACTGAAATCAATCAATCAATCAGCTATTTCTAAATGTAATTGAATTCTCGTGACCGGTCTTTAATATTCTCTAAATAATTAAATTTTTTCCATAGTGAGTGCCCTAAATTCTTTCTATAATTTAACAGATATACTGTTATAGCACACCCTTATACATTGCTGTAATTGTATATTCATTATATGTTCCATAAGTCATCATAAATCCATTTCTTATCATAATTGCTGAAACCAAAAATAACTCTAATAGTTAGACTCAATTCACTTGCAAATGTGTTCCAATAACAAATCGATGGTAATCCTACCAGAAGTTTATGGTGCAATTGTCCTTGCTTTACCATCGGACAAAAAAAAAAGTTGATTTTTCATCTATAGCTTGTATTGTAGGTATGCAAATTTGAAGTAAAATATATTTCACACTGTTCATCATTTGTTAATTCCACGGTTCTAACATTTCAGATTCCATATAGAATTCTGTGGAAACATCATTATATTATTTTAGTCTAACATGAGATAATTTTTTGGCGTTTAATAAATAATTGAAGTTTAATAATTGAGTTTTGTCAATGATGATTTGATATCATTGATATTAGTTTCTAAATTTGTATACAACCTTGAACAATGGCTGGTGTTTTTACTAAGACTTATTAGTTGGTTGAGGTGCTACGCAAAAGAAATCAACTCATAACAGTAGTTTAATTGTAGCCTGTTTACGTTATAATAGAAACATTTACAAAAAATAAATATGACTTAGGTGTGTTAAAAGTAGTTCTCACAAATAAGTAAGGCTGATCATTAAATTTTCAGTTAACAATCAACGAAATGATCGCCCAACAATTACTTCAAGGTCGTCACTAGTTTCTTCGCTTTTTTTAATTTTTTTTTTTCTGTTACAAATTATAGCCTTTCAATATCTATTAATTTGGAAATTGATAGTAAGATCGTTTTTGGGTCGGTTGAATGTTTGCTGTTAAATTCGATAGTGTTTTATTGGTTTTTTGTAAACCCTCTCAGCTTCCATAACTATATTGATTTTACTATTGTATGTATTAACTCTACAAATCGATTCAGGAAAACACATTCGTGAATCAATCGATAAGTGCAAACACTACAAAAAAAAAGTGTTATCCCTACCTTACCGCCTTTCTATCTCTTCTAAATATGTTTTTTGTTATTGCATTATGACATTTTTAACAATCCATTGTGAAATAATTCTTCTCAGAAAGATATCCATTTTATATTCGTGTATTACATGCTTTATTTTGAATGCATTCAATTTCATCCTATCTAACAAAAACCTATTATTATTTAAATTTTTGAGAAAAAATTTATTTCTTGTAAAACATTTTCATAAATTGCTTAAATTCATATAAAATTAAAAAATATGAATACTAGTATTATTTAGATGTATATTTAATGATATTCTCACACATTATTCTTCGTAAGCTGTGTTCTTCATTATGTTTTTAAATGAATAATATATATATAATTTAAGCCATTTAATTATATACAACTAGATAATCCTTTCTGTAATACCTATTTTACAAATAAATAACTATATCGAATATGTACATTATGCATCAATGACCCAATCCGATCATACTGATCTTCTGTAAATAAGTAGGTCTTAAGCAGTTTTTATTTGTGTTATTTTAAATTACATATTCTTGCGACTATCCTTTTAAATATTTGAATGGCGAATTGATACTTTCCGAATAATATATGTTTGTAATTAAAATTTTCGAAATTTAAATGAAAATTTAAAAATTAAATTTTTAGTTACAGGTGGCAAAAATAACGAATCTTTTTCATTGTTACGAATTAATGGTTCTGCCAAACCAATGTGGTAATTCTTTGATAAAGAATGAAAAGGTGCATAAATCCTAAAAGATCGGTAGCTTAAATGTCAATAATATTTAATCAATATTTTATGTATAATATACGGATTTCTTAAAAAATATTATTATTTATTAATATTTTGCAGGTGTTGAACCTCAAGAAGATAATTTTAACTAATTCCAAACAAAAATTTTCATTTGGATTTCTTTAATCTATTTAGGAAATATTTAATATTTTTACTATGGATGTCGGCTTTAGTATATAATAATAGCATAGTTTTAATGACGTTATTATTTAGTGGATTAATAGAAGACGTTAAAAATTTGATAGTCCTATGCCATTTATGACTTAGCATGTCCTATTTTATACTAGATATGTGAAATTAAATTAAAATATTTCCAGAACATAGTTTTCTGTTCGAAAATCTTCTAAAAACGAATTGGATATATGCGAGGATTAATTGATGATTCACAAGTCATAGTACAGATACATTTACTTACATAGTGAACAACCATGCAGCTTATATTACTATCGATTTTTTTAATAATCATACATAAAAATGTATTTCGATGGACCTATATGTGTAAGACTCTAGACTTTGATTACTGATTAAGAAATTCTGTTATTATCGTCCTGTTTGAACTTATTTGTAAACTCAACAATAGAGACTAATAAATTGAAGAATATTTCATTTAAGTCTCAAATAACATTGTTGCATAACTATTCAACCGGAAAAATCATGATCGATTAAGTTATACTTATATATTATTCATAAAACATCAATTTGAAATCGATGTTATTCCAAGAAAAAGTATGAAAGAAAATAATTTAACAATTCTAACCATCTAATCACATGACATTTGGTATTCCTTTTGGCATACAAAACAATGATAGTTTGTGGTAATGATTATGGTAAGGAATTCGGCAGGTAATTAACACCGTATATGTCTAAATAATCTCTGGATCCGAATATATTGATTACCATTATTAAAAGCCATTCTTAACTTGACCCATTGAAGTTGGTTAACATCAATACTTGCTTATTTAAGCAATTTCAAATGAGTTTTTGTGGTGATTGTCAGTTCTAGTGTCAAAGAACATGATTATGATTATGAAGAAAATGGAATTGAAATGCATTTTTATAATTTCAAAGTCGATTGAATATAGAAAATTGTCAAATTCAATGAAAATTACAGTCCGATGCTATTTTTTCCTGAATATTATAAGAAGAAAGGTATATATACGAGAACATTTTTATCATAATTTATGTACTTTCCCCCTATAAATTCTCTACTTATAACATAATTTCTCTTCCTGGTTACATCATAGTAACTACTCACCTTTTATTTTTTTTTGTCTATTTTTTCCTTACTTTGGAAACTTTATGTAGAAATTGCAATTATATTCATTAATTTTCAATTTATGAAGGGATAAAAAAAAATGTGCATTAAAATAAGATTTGTGCATTTAAGATGTTCCCCGTTGTGCAATTACATCATTTTCACAATAAGAAAATATTTTATTATATAAATTGAGGATAGGCTGAATAAATTGTTCTTGCCTCATCAGCTTGTCAGGAACATCATTATTTTTAGTAAAATTTAGAATTGGTCATAAATTTTGAAATTAAATTGGAAGCAAAATTATTGAAGCTTATAATATTTTTTTAAAAAATATAAATAAAGATAAAGATGATGATGATGGTTCGGTGTGAAATGTAAGATTGTTATTTTGTAAAACGACCGTTAAAAATGCAATTTCAGGTTTTTTTTTGAGGATTTGGGATTTATTACGAGTAAAAATATAATGTTATGCCTTATGCAAAGTGCGGTTCACGTTAATGATGTTAATATACATATAATTTACACACATATAACATATATATGGTTTCCTTACGCAACATAGTTTCCTTTAAAAATAATATTAAATGTGCTGATAATATAAATTAGACTATTAAACAATTCTGATGAATATGATAATATTTTAATTATTTCAGAAAAGTAAATCATATGCATTTACTGTTACGTATAATCGTTTGAAATTATCTGGTAATTAGAAAAAAAACTGAAGGGGATTTTTTGACAGTTTTCGACAAAACCGTGGTATTGGATAGACTATTATCTACTCAACCAATGTTTAGCTCCACGCGGTACCACCGGTAACTCAATCACGGTAGAGGTCAGTAATGACATGTAATCGATGCTAAAAGGATGAAGCTAATAACGTGTACGTCGCTTGGCTGAAAAAACAATTCAACAACAAACTAGGTAGATGGGGATTTTTATAACAAAACTATACTGAAAATTCAAATGTATATCTCAATAACGCACGAATTTAACTCTGAAATTAGGGAAAAAACTCAGCGTAATTATCATAATCATCATGACCTGTTCATCTGATCATATTTTTTGACAATAGAAAAATGTTTTGCATACAAAAATTTGTTGAATTTTCTTGCTCCAAATTAAGTGTTCTAAATTCACCATTTTATATTAATTAATTAATTTAATTAATTAAATTGCATTAATTTGTTCATTTTACCAAATTTTGGTCTTTGAAGATCATAATATGACGACAAACATATGATTTACAGGGAGAAAATTGCAATTTTCTAATTTAAATAAATAGTTTCTTTGTTTATCTGATGTGACGTATCAAAGAAATTTTTATTTGAAAGAAATATTAGAGACTTTCTTGGTATATATGTACCATCGTACGTCTCCATAAATTCTTAAACATATTGTGGAATAAAAAATCACTAACATCCCAGTTAGATATGAGATGGTAAGACTTTGAAGAGGAATGTTTCAAATCAGACATTTCCCTCTCATAAATTCCTTGACCGAAATGTTTTGAGAGTTACAAGTTGACGTTGTATGTTGAAGTTGAACCAACAACCTAAATGTAGCTTCAGAAGCATGCATCACTCTAAGGAATTATCCATAAACGCCATAATTGTGTAGCATGTATCACTCTAATGAATTATCTATAAACATCATAATTGTTTAGTTTGGAAGTTATATGTTATATATCTATATATATATATATATATATATATATTGAGGAATAGTCCCACTCAATGCCACGATTTAATTTAAGCGGATAATTCCAAATGTATAATATCATTAATGTGAAACCTAACTTAACAATTATTAACGCCAAATATGCATGGCTTTGTAGGCATATAAAATTTATCAAATTCAGGAAATGCACCTTCAAATTTATTTATATTAAATTAAAATCTTTTAAATTAATTAAAAAAAAAAAAGAATGTACTTCATGTTGGCATGGTACATTTTTGTTCTTACTTTTTAAAATTATAGATAATTACGTGTAACTACATTCAGTTTCTGTATGTAATTTGAATAATACAGTAACTGATTACTAATTTATAGGTCTAATATATTCTATTTATTTAATACACTTTCGTGTTTATTTAATAACAAGGGTGAAGAAAACAGCTTTATTTTTTTCTAAATACAAATAACATAAATTGCGTGTTATGTAAACTAAATTAGTAATACTATTAGAATGTAAATAATTAATTAATTAGGAATTACTTAATATTAAACATTACGTTTGATGCGGCCTAATTTTTATTAAAATCTAATTATAAATGAAATTGTTAATTTAGAAAAAATTTAAATAATTGGCAAGAAAAACAACAATTTCAGCTCTGGTAAGGACACTGCTGAACGTATGCCCCATCTAGCCGCTTTCATATGCACCTATTTTTTGCGTACTGCCTCTTTTCGACCAAAAATCTAATAGAAAAAAAGATTGAATCACACATCTCCTTGATGTTTTATCCTAAGATGCGTATATGTACACATAAGTCAAATTCAACTCATACATATTCGTAATCTATAGATCACCAATGGTTAATTCAAAGATATTCCATGTAACGGACTGTGGTTAACTTCTTTTGCAATGTATATTTCTATGGCATCGGCAGCTTTTCTATAATCAATAAATATCAATAATCACTAAGATGTATATAAGATCAAATAACTATAATTAAAATTTACCAACTGGCAATTTTATAGATATAGATCAATAATTACAAGTATCAGGTTCTATATTTGAAAAGTTTACAGTAGAATGATGCATAAATATCCGGCAATCTTAGCATCATCTTTTTAGCCTCGATCACATACTACTGTCATTAATATTTTGTTACCAGTGACATGGTGGATTAGAAACCTCGATGATAGTCGGCCACTCCATTCGTCATTACAATGAATGCTAAGAATTTTTGAGTATTTCTCCATAATGATTTGTTTTGTTCTGTTTTTTTTTTTGCCGTTATTACAAATTAATTGGGATATTGGCATTAGTGAAGTTAGTCTGAGTGGAAAAGTCACACACATTTTATTGGAAATTAAAATCCAATTCATAATTGGCTATCTTATTTACAGCAAAGTGTCGAATAATAAAAAAAAATCTCATACTTATATTACCAAACACTTGATATAAATTATATTGTATTTATTATTCATTTTATGAATATTTATTTTGTTCTTTAGTAAATTAAGAAACCCTTAATTGTATTACCATGAGATTACTTACCATTTTCCATCATAAAATTTAATTTTTAATCATTATCTTATTTTTAGAGTCACGAGGATGTATAGGGCAGCACTAAGATGTTAATTTTTCATTTCCAATAAACATTTGTTCGGTTAAACATTTTGCTAGTGTATACTATGGTGTTAAGGCCACAGCTACTTATTTTGTTGGCACAAAGATCAAAAAACAACAATTAAGATCTAAATTTTTTACCACGATTACATGCCAAAAGGCTGTATATATTGGTTGAGCAATCTCAATATGTTATTCGGTCATTTACTATCATAAATTATATACACCTTTCTTAACATATTTGTATATAACCTCCAAGTATACTCATTATAAATTGCTGTTATTCATGATAATACGATAACGATCGTAATTATTTTTGTTTTCAAATTAATATCATAACATAATTACATTCGGATTAAGGGTAGTTTTTTATTTTTATTGCTCATTACTTGCAGAACAATTAAAATTCCTGTAAAACACAATATAATAAAAAATAAGTTACATATATATAAGTTAATTAAGAAATTGAAGTGTTCCACATGGCTACTCAATATTTAGAATATACGGTTTATATTTATCTATATACATAAATACATATTCGTACACACCATTTATTCGGATAGTTAATACAATTTATGAATAATAAAAACAAACAAAAAAAAAAAAAAAACTATTACCCTGTTTTACAAAAATTTCATTTAGTCAGGTGAGGTGCGATATTTTTAAATTTGTGGGAACCTCATAAAATATTTAATATTTAAACATTTACTATAAATTGTAAATATCACCATAGGTAATAGGATTATAATTCACGGTAAATTCTAAACCTTGACAATAATACCTAATATAATAATGAAAAGGGTGAAATTATTATTTATGCATACTGATAATGATTATGCCTATAAAAGAAAACTATATATCAATATTGTGACAAACATTTAATTTATGATCGTTTTTATTATCTTATGTTACATTATGAAAATTATACGAGCCTATATGAAGATGTGTTAATTAGTTTAAAACGTTTGTATTCTAGCTTTATACACATTTATGTAGGGAACGAATACTCTAAAGATTTTAACCATTTCTGGTACTAGTACGCTAATACGGGATTCAACTTTGAGTATGTTACAATTTGGATAATTATGGTTAGCTGATTATCCTAGTTTTGTTTAGTTTATTGGATGTCGCATTGATATTGTTTGTAAATATATGTTTAGTAATCTGTGAATAGTATGACAATGACGATTAAAATGAACGACTACAATTACGGTTGCTCAATCATTCATTATATCATCAAGTGGTATCTTGGATAAGTAGATATGAGCATCATCGTGTTTATAGCCTGTGGTATAAATGCGTCTCGCCATAGCATATTTTTATGATTATGCAAATATTTGCTGTTGACACACTTTATAATAAACATTAATCATTAATACCATAACATTTATTGCCCAAAAAAATTTTTAAACATAAATATGTCAAACTGCATTTATATGCATCAATGGTTGATTAGTTCCTAGTTATTAATTGAGATGTTGATAAATTATTTCAGTTGTAAAGAATATTACCGCAAAATTGAAATATTTGTACTTATAGTCAAATAAAATGTAGTTGCATAAATTGCTTGATTTTTTGGGGGTTTTTTTTTTTTAAATTTTTATTTAGTAAATACATATGGAAAATATGGGCGATATTATGAATGAAAAATTATGTGTGAAAATGCATATTCATAGATGGTTTACTTGCATTATAATTGGTTTACCGTATGCCATCATACCATGTATACCATCGAATTTATCATTGACATTTAAATAAACTAACATCATGTAGTTGAGTAACTGCCAAAAAGTGAGTTTTTCAATGTTTTGTTCGTAGTTATTTGAGTAAAGATTTTGCTTTTTGTTTCCCGATGTTTTGTCATTTCATCTATTTTTTACCCTTATATGTCTATCTATGACATTCGAGGGGAGATATTATTCTTGTTTGATGCGTGTCAACAACAAAGAAATGCAATAAGGAAGAGAATTTTTATCGACTCTGCTTATATTTTTAAAAGTAGACTATATATGAGACAGATTATGTATGTACATTGATAAATATATATATATAGATTATATATATATAAAAAATATATATATAAAAAAAAACTACCCCAAAATCTCATTTTGTATCATCTTTTCATTCATTTGCGATGTCAGTTTATTTTTTTTTCTTCTTGATATGACTGACACTGCATCACTGGTACATATGCACATATATGCATACCTTTATGCAAACGATGCATTCATAAAGATGATCTGGGTGTTATTTTTTTTATTCATTTTATATTATAATGATTTTTTTTATTTTGTATATTTCAGCGAATAAATTATGCATGTGAATTTGTGATGATGTTTTTCTAATGACACATAAAAACCCTTTTTTATTTTTTTACCGAAATCTTAAAGTAAATTATATTCTTTAAACGAAGCGTAAGTCAAGTTTATGGGATTGAATGAGAGAAAATTGAATTAAAATGGAAATTATTTTAAATTAGGTATTAAATTATTTATTTATAATGTAAGGGATATACATTTTGATATGGCATCTATAAATTTTGTTTATTTTATTCATTAATATATTATATAAGATGAGCATCAAGATTTAGAATGAATGTAAAAAGATATACACGTAATGGATATTATATACAAAGATTTATCTGAATCCTATATTCTCATTCATTAACATAATGTTGAACTAATGAAATTTATATAAATAAATAAAAATTATAAAGTATTATATAGGATATAAGCTAATTACAAAAGTATATAGGACTGGAATGAGATGCTAAATTACAATTTCAAATATATGCATATAATAATAAAATGTCAACTAAAACAACTAAACATGTAAATAACCGATTATAGTGTCATAATATAGCTGTGCTAAGATGTTGAAGCCTGGTTTCGCACTAATAGTTCTCATCAGTACAGTAATTAACCAGCAGACAGAAAAATAAGCTGCTGGATTATTTGTAAAAAATGTGGAACACTTCACCATTTTGCGTGTCATGCTTGCGCAGGGACATGTCATTATGTATAAAGAATGCATCGAATAAAATTTAAGAAACAAAAACGTTTACATTGTAAACATTGAAAACAATTCTATGTTATAGATTCTATTATTATTATACGGGTTTCTCTAGAAAATTTGAGTATCCAGTCTGCATGTCTATAAAGTGAAGCATATTAGTGCCATCAGTTGATAGTTCCAGCACGACGTGGTATGTTCTAAATATATGAATGCAGTAAATTTCAGAAATTAATTATTTAAAAGAAAAAAATTAATTCATGTTTTTCTAGACACTATTTTTTTGTCCACTTAACTTCATGTATAAAACATTATAGTAAATATTTAATTTATTCGAAACAGAGTGTAATACATTTATTTTAATTGCCTAAGGTTAAGAACATGTTAATTGAAATTGACTGATAATTGGTCCCCAAAAATGCACTTACCATCACATACGACGAGTATTTGGCTAAATTTTTTTGTACTTTCTAAAAGTAAATATTAGAAAATTTCCAATAATTTAATCTTTTCAACAAAACATCTGTCCAAATTTTTTTCAACAGTCATCTAATAAAATTGAATAGTGCATTAAACAAATATTATTATGTATTATTTAAAAATCTGTATATGTTGACAATTATTACCTTTAATCTTCTTTAATTTTTTTTTTTTTTTCATCTTCATCGCATTATTATTATGCTTCGAATTCTTCCTGTTGCGGTTGATATATATGTATGTAAGATAGACATCTGGCATTTTAATCTTTAATATTATATACATTTACTTTAGTTATAGTTTTTGTGATGTAATTCAAGAAACGGACAGTGGTTTTTCAATATTAAAGTGTGATATCCTTTAACTCAAAATGATGTGGATTAAATTTTTGTCCGAAATAAATAATGAAAACAATATGTTTAATTGTATCATTTGGTAAATTGTTAGATCGCGATTGGACATCTATATTTATGGATTTACGTCAAATCCATAAACCTTTATAACTGTATATAACTTGCACTACCGAAACTTTTCAATTCTACATGCAACGTCAATAATTGCATCAATGAATAATCGAAGTGAGTAAGATTTTATGGATAGAAAGTGAATAAAGGTCTACTTGTACCTAGTGAACTCGTGAAAATATGAAACAATCACAAACTTGTAATTAATGCGCTACAACACTTAAATAGAAGACATTATCCCCTGACAGTCTATATAAAAATTAACAAAAAGTGGCAAAATTAACTTTTCGATAAACGCAATATTAGTGATAAGATAACTAATCCAAATAATTCAAATATGAAAGGACAATCTATTACGATAAGAATATAGTTACATTAGTAATGTGGCATAAAGCACATGTATATAGAAAGTGTCTCTTATTAGCTTAGTATATGGAATTCATATTAATTGTCTTTGGAATTATTTCTTAATAGACAGCTAAAATGATTGATTAAAATGATCAATTAAAATAAGATGACTGTGGATATTTATAAGTTGTAAATAGAATATATCCGTTTATAGTTTCTTATACAATTTGTGGTAATACTTGATATGCATTTGTAAATCATTCATATGGTACTATCATTACCATACAATAACTCTTATATATATATATATATTAGAAATAAAAGATATACTTGGAAAATTTACGTTGAGTTTAAGGAAGGATAACTTTGAATAAGTTAATTTAAAACTATTGTTAATTTCAAAATAATGTACCTACATACTCCACATTTTATATTCAAACGTCCTTAAAATAGTGCAATATATTATGTACCTATACGAGTGTGCTTGTCATGAATAGAGAACTATAGAACAGATGCATCAAAAATTGAATAATTTTGATGCATTCTCGTTGTTCTTAGTTTATTTCATAAGTGTATATACATGTGTGTTGTTTGTACCCATATACAATTTATCTATTTGTTCAACTTTATCATATTTTATTCTTAAATTAAGAATGGAATAAAATATTGGTTGTTCTACATATTAAATATTCTTGTATGGCATTCCTATAAAAACAAAATTCGTGTGTTTTTTTTCTTTTTTTGAATTAACTTAATGTTACGGGTATATATCTAATATATGTGCAACAACAATTGAAAGTTGCCAATGACAAAAGAATAAAATCAATAATAGTTTCATGGAAGATCTATATAACTATTATGTGT
>JANSTX010006903.1:0-20126 GCA_027564355.1 Penthetria funebris | reverse complement strand
AAGTTACTTTGTTCCATGAAAAAATTGTCTTTTATTTTTTAAATAAAATCCGCACTTACTTAGTTACCGACCCAATAGATAAAATTTTAGTATACTCATGTAAAATCGTTTTTTTTTTTTTTTTTTTTAATAAACATTTTCATGTATATTTCAAATGTTTACAATAACTTGAGAGTGAAAATATACTCGATGTAATTAACAAGAAAAAACTTATAGACTTATAGACAATTACATTTTACTTCAATTTTATCTTTTATGAGCAAGAATTTTTGGTGGTTCTGTCGGTATGTGTAAGTGAAGGGAGAATTTGGATCATATTAGGTCTGATCAATTCGCTATTAATCGAGGATAAGGGATTCATAATTAAAGTCAATTCCACCATATTACATACAAATATATTTATAATATTATGCCAATAATCATCCATTTCTACCATTGTAGCTAATCAATTTCAAATTTTTTTTAATAATACACTTAGTTACTTACTTTTGTATGTACTTTAAATTCAGAAATCATTCTTACAGTGAATTAAAATAGAAATGATACAATCAATTCCGTTTAATCATTAAAAAACATAATAAATACTTGAAATTTGTTTGGTTAAATACTTTGGAAAATGTTAAAAAGAAAAAAAAAAAATATCATACGACAATTCTGTGATACGACACAATTGAGCATTCACAAACTTTTATATTCATTTATGCTACTAAATAATCACTTGGCGAGTATGACAAATTATTACAGGACTATGTTATGATGGATGAGACGGCTGATATTATTCTAGTCTAGAATATCTAGAGAAAATCTTATAAGCAAAAGTATAACGAATAATTTTATTTGACCTATATTTTGTATATAATATTATCAACAGGTTTCTTATATGTGATTATGATAATGTCAAAGTATTTTGTATTAAATAAAAAATATATTATGGTATCCACATTTTATATATTATAAATATAAGAAAATTTATTAAATTAAATTGAAGCAAAGGAATTTTCGTTAAAATATTGCAAAATATTTAAAAATTAAAAACAACTAACCTCAAAATATTGAAGAAACCAATTTCCAGTAGAAACATTTACATTTTCATCATTTATTAATAATTCCAAAACTTCTTCTGCCATACCAATATTGGTTAACACTTAATTTAATTACATTAATTAACTGTAACACTAATAAAATTTTAATTTTACATTAAATTTAATACTTTTTTTTTTCTAAAACATTTTATTACACTTTTGTAGAGAGAAAAAAAAATAACTAAAAATAGAATCAAAACAAGTATGAAGTTAGTTGGAAATTAAATTCACCACTAAATAATATTGCGAATTTTCCATGACTAATCTATTACATTAATAAATTTATGACGGTTTTTACCGCCATTTATAAATTTATGGCGGAACTTTGGAGACTAATCGTATAGTTCATAGAATATTTACTAATGAATAATAAGAATTATTAGAAAATAGTGACTATGTTAATGTTATGTGTAATAAAGAAAAATAAATAAATTAATTTAAAAAAAGAAAAACAAACTTTAATATTTATAAAATACAATTATATAAAAGTTATTATATTTATTAAAAAAAAAAAAAAAATCATCATCATCAACTTTCCGGAGACCATAACTTAAATGTTCTGTCAAATGAAGTTGTTGCTATATATTGTGAATTTGATGATATATCTAAACTCATAATTTTTCCATCATGTCCATGAAGTGTTTTTAATGGTTGCCAAGTCTTATTCGACCAAATCTAAAAACATTAATTATATTAATTTTGCAAAATTTTACAATTTTCAATTAAAATTTAAATAAAAATAACAGTGTATATTTGCCAGAGCATTGTCAATTATAGAGGTTATGTGCAAAAGAAAAAAGAAAAAAAAAAAAACATACAAGAAAAGAATCAAACGTGTGGTGGCTGTTCTTAAATTAAAAAATATTCACAGCAAAATAAATAAATATGCTTGAGAAAATATTAAAATTTACTAAAAACGAATTAAATGCATATGTTACAGATACAAATTCATGTATTAAATTAATAAATAATAATATGCATATTGATTTTCCACCAAATGGTATTGGCCGAATAGATAAATTCACTGAAACATTTCGAGAAATCCTGACCAAAACAAAAATCGGACGTTACAATAAATTACTAAATGGTATAATACTGGAGATACGGAACATAAAAATTTTAAATAATTTTACAATAAATAATGATAGTCCCGAATATCATATTGATTTTAATGCAAATTTCTATATATTTCAACCAATACCAAGTGCAATAATTAAGGGACAAATTAAATTCATATCCGAAAAAGGTATACGCATTATAATTTATCGTGTTTTTAATGTATCCATACATTTAGAGGGTAATGTAAACATTGAATTTTTAAAAGTCAATGATGAAATAACATTTAAAATAAAAAACATTGATTTAAAAAGTTTACCACCATACGTTGAGGGTGAATTAATTGAGGAAATGGTAAACAAAAAGATTGTTTTTAATGAGTACGATAACGAAGACGTTGACAACGATGTTGACAATAATATTGAAGAAGATGATGATAAATCTAAAAATGTACAAAGTGATACAAAATCAGGTAAAAACATTGCAAATAAAATTGAAACAATTGTTAATAAAGAATCAACACCTTCTTCATCGCCAACATCATTGTCACACCACCACCATCAAAGTAACGTGACAAAATTAAAGAAAATAAAAAAAACTTCATATGAAAACTTAACAAAAAACAACATCATCGAACAAATATTAACTGATAATGAAATGGAATTAAATTCTACTAATAGTAAAATATCGACAAAAAAGAATAAAAATAAAAAATTATCATCATCATCAAGTATTATATCGTTGCAACAACAAGAACACACAGTGGTTGAACCACAAAATATGGCAATTATTAGTGATAAAACAGTAAAAAGAAAAAGGACACATATGGAAACAACCGAATTATTAGATAATGAATTTCCATTAAATAATAGAAATAAGAAACGAAAACTAAATGTTGATGGAAGTTGTAGTAAGTTGGCCGCCGAAGATGAATCAAAAAAAAATACTACTATTGGACCATTACCAGACGAGGATTCATCGATATTTTCATCGCCCAGTTTATTATCATCAACAATGAAGGAAAACAATAGCAGCAGCAGTCAAAAGAAAAAGGAAAGGAAAACATCATTTACTAAAAAAAAAAAAAAAATAAGTGAATTATAAAGTGCACTAACTGTAAATTCAATTTTTTAAATGACTGATTTTTAACTAAATTAAAAGTTTTTAGATTAATTTTGTGTTTTTTTTTGCTTGTAAAAGTAAATTTCTTGGATGTCATGGGGGGGGGGGGGGTAATGTTTAAGACACAAACGACACTTTGTTATAGTCGTTGAAATGGCATTGCAAACTTTTACGTCTCAATGGCGCATAGGGTGGTATTACGATGTTACTTTATCATTTCCAATATCCATATAACATTAAATGTCAATCGAAAAACCACAATTATTTTACTATGAAACAATTAATTCATCATCATAATCATCTCGATGTTTAATCGTCATTTTTTCCGATCTCTGGCCAGCACCATTCACTTCACTCTACTGGTAATAGCCTACCTAATGCCGGTTCTTTGTCAATTTATTTGCTAAATCTCATTTGAAACCGTCAATAGATTAAATTGGACGTTCAATTCTAAGTAGTAGTGTTCGGATTAGTTATCCTGTCAGACAGTAAGTTTTCCTCACTTTGTTTAAATTTGCAGCGTGCTGTGGCCGTTTAAAAACAAAAACTACACCTATACTCCCGTGAACTTTTACCAACACCATTGTACCGTTGACGATTATGTTGGTCCATCTCGCATTGCTGTTGTTAATTGCATTACTGATGTTTTTTCTCCTCATTATTCAATTTAAAGTATCATCACCAATTCATCCCTTCCTTTTATAAATCAATGAAACCAATAACATATTCAGAGACTTGTCTTAATGCATCTGCAACTATGTTCTAGTCTCGTCGAACGCCATCATATACTAATCGAGTAGCGAAATCGCCTACGAATCGTTGTCTTACCCTCTTCATTACGAAGTTTAGCCACGTTTGTCTGTCCAGCAGTTCTATGTTAATATCATTTGTTCAATACTTAAGTAGTGATAACTAAAATCAACCGTGTCTTCTATAGCTACGAACGTCTAACAGAGAATTTCTCCAATTTTAATTTATTTGATTTTTGGTACGTCCGTCCGGTGAAATTCAAGTTTATTTCTGTATTCTTTTGTGCACAAATATATGTTAGTACCACAACGTATGACATTAATGTTGACTATAAAAAGTGTCCTTATTATTGCAATGTAAACGAGTAAATATTAACTATTATTACATATGTAACACTACTTTGTGATTATTCGAACGGATATCGGTAACAAGACTACGTTTAGCAGAGACATTTAGGTTTTCCGGTAAATAAAAATGACTTCAGTGTACATGGATGGTTGCTTCTCCGTTTTTCTTCCATTGAATCTCACTCAATAAAGAGTTTATATCTCTTCAATTTCTTGAGCCACCCGCGCCAGTTTCATCAATTCAAAACATTGTCCTAACGCTTCCGGTTACAAATCGTGTCCGTTTACCTAAGCCAAACATTTTCATTGTATTCCCATTCTAATCGAGAACATTTGTTAACGTTTTTCGTACAATTAAGTACGAGTATGAGTGTGATAGGCAAACACACAACTGTCTAGTTTGGTGAAGTTGGATGTCCATGTAATTTTAGCCATGTCTGATTAGATGTTAGTATCAAATTACGTTCCCGGTGGCCACCACATAGGGATATTACAGGCACTGAATTGATGCGGCTCTTATTTTAGCAGAAAAATAGAACTAAAATGTAAAATCTTCGAACACTTTAAATCAATAATTGTATTCGATTCAACATTTCAAATTTTAAACCCGGGAATTAAATTATTTTCTTGTTTTAAATTACCTTTACTGTACAATCATAACTTGATGTAATAAGAAAGTGTCCACCATCTTTTTGATATTTTACATCTGAAATTAAATTTGTATGTGCCGGTATTGTATAAACAGGTTGTCGTTTCCGTAAATCCCATATCTATAAATAATAAAATTAAATTATTATACAAAACGATAATTAATTATATAATTAATATGTGCATACCTTACAAGAATTATCTTGACTAGATGATGCTAAAAAAAAAAAAAAAACACAATTATTTAATAAGTTTTAATAATGAATTAAAAATATTTCACATTTAATTACCAATATGAAAACCATTTGATGAAAAATCAACACCATAAATTGGACCTAAGTGACCATCTAAGAACATAACACATCGTCCCGTTCGTAAATCCCATACACGACCAAATGCATCTAAACCACTAAAAATAAAATAACACAAAATTATAAAACATACAATTTAAATAATTAATATTTTTGTTTTTGTTTATTACCCAGTAACACAAACGCTACCATCAAGTTGAAATGCAATACAATGTACAGCCTTTGCATGTCCCTCTTGATGTAAAACTTCTTGTTTTTGTTCAAGATCCCATAGACGCCATGATGAATCATAACAAGCGGTTCCTAAAAATCTACCCGACGGATGAAATGCTAAACGTGACACTCTATGTGGCATATGTCCAGTAATATCAGCAATTGATTCCTCACTATCAAATGACCATAATTTAACGGTCCCATCAGCTGCACCTGAAAACATTACCAAAAAAAGATAAAGAAAATGTTTTTTTCTCTTTCATGTTTTAATTGTTTTTATTTTTTAGCATTTTACCTGATGCCATTGATACAACATTTTTTTCATCTAATTTAACACCGCTACGAAATGCTACACCACCAACATGACAGATATGACCACGTAATGTCTGAATTAAATTACAATCAGGTACTGACCATAGTTTACACATTCCAGACCTATATTATAGAAAAGATGATCAAAATTGTTTATAAAAATAAAATTAATTTAAAAACAAAGAAAAAATAATGATAATGGTTTCAATTACCAACTGGATGTTAACAATAATGTTGAATCATCATTAAAACTACAATGACTTATTGGACGTGTGTCACCAACTTGACTACATTCAAGTGATAATGATTGAATTTTCTTTTGTAATTCAACCATACGACCAGCTCTAGTTGAACTTGGTACATCTAATAATTCTCTTGCCTGATCTAAACGTTGTTTTGCTCTTGGCAATGAATAAAATGCTATCCAAAATCTTGATATACGTAATGCTTCGGGTCCCTCATGATACCATGTTGTTTCTTGTTCTTTTTGCAATTGTTTACGTTCTTCTTCTTCGGCAATTTTTTGTTTTATTGCATTTTCACCTAAACTGTTTCCAAAAAAAAAAAATTAATGATATTAATAAAAGAATACTAGTTATATATTACATACTAACTTTGCCAATAAATCTTTCAAGCGTCTTCTTCGTTCTGCCGGTCCTTCACCGAACAGACAAATCGGTTCATTTAAATGTCTTAAATTTTTCTTTACTTCAACATCATCTGTACTGACATTAATTTGACGTGCTTTTTTTCTTCTCTCAAATTCCTCTAAAAGTGCCACCTTATCCTTTGAACTGGAAATTAATTTTATATTATTTAATTTTATTAATAATATTTAGAGTGTTGCATAAATTCCCAGCTACCTCTAGTTTGTTGTTAAGATGTTTGTTGTTTTTCCAGCAGTTGAAAAAACACGACATTATCATCACCTACATGGTGATGATAATGTGTCAAACAGCAGAATATATTTCTTGGTATGGACAATATTATCCAATTACCAATTAGCAGAGAAAATTGTCTACCAACTTTATGTGATAAAGATGAAACAGAATTAAAAAGGTTTTCTTTGACATTATGGCCAAAACAATGTGAATTTGCACATAGAAGTTGAATAGTATGAATGTGTATAATAAGAATAAGAGTTTTATTGATCATCATCAGGGTTTTGGGATTGCAAATTTACGTGGTCAACATCACTTCTTCATCATGTGACATTTCATTTTATAAGTGATAATTTTTTTTTATGAATTTCAAATTGAATTGTACTCAGAATTAGGGAATAGACAAAATTTAACATTGCTCTTCATTCTCATTGCGATGCTATTTCTTTTGACTTTATCGATGCCTCTAAGAATTGCACTATTTACATACAATGAACAATTTAATGAATGCAAGTATAAACATCTTTCACACAAATCCAAATCCAAATAATATTTATAAAATACTTACACTTCTTGCTCCAATTCAAAGTATTCATTTGATATATGAACATTCGGTGTTGTCGATATGATTGGTTGAACGGGAACAACTTGTTTCTTGGGTTGAATTTGTTCTAATGTTGGTGTTTGTGGAGCCTCATATTCATCCTCGTCTGATTCAATTTCATCAAGATTCTGACGAACTTTTTCCGATTCCTCTAATGAACCATAGTGTATAGTTTTTTGTTTTTTAACATAAGTTATTTCCTCATCGTCAGACATTATACACAAGTTAATATATTGTTTGTGATAAAATTATAGGATATAGGATTAGGATCCTATTAACTTTTCTCAAATAATATGCGAATATATAAACTTTAATATCGATTTTGTTTTTTTATTTACATAAACAAAACATAAATAAAATGTAATGCCCAATTGCCAAAATAAATAATTAACATAACCACAATGAATGTTTTGAATGCAATAGCGGCCATCAATTGAGTGACAAAATAATTGTTTGGTGCGCAAGACAGTTGTCAAAAAAAAAAAAAATAAAATGTGTATAGAAGCAATTTTTAATTGCTTCCCTCTAAAATATGACGTTTAGTATGAAAAGTGGGCGCGAAATGGTGACCACACCACAATCAAAATTCAAAATACTAGTTAATATTGTGTTTATTTTTTTATTTATTTAATTATAAAATCGTAAACGCTTAATAGTTTAAATAAAAATAAAATAATGTTTAATAAATATCATTGAAAGCTAATTTAAATATGTGATGATGTAATCAGTAAATAAATATAAGATATGATTAATAATAATATGACTTCCAGAATTCGGTACTATTTTGCTTTAGCAAACACAACACACTTTTAACTTTTGTTTTTTAAAAACAAAAATAGATATTTTGTAATTGAAATTATAAAGTAAAATACTACAAACCTTATGGAATGAGTGAATTTATGAAATTAGTTACAAAATTACTATATTATGGGCATATAAGCTTTAATATATGAACAACACCGTCATTTTTAACTTGAGTACATCACATGGATGTAGTATAGGACACAGGATCATAACGTTTGTCACTTTCAATACAGAAATATGAGTTCTCAAGTGCCAATAAAACAACTACACAATAAATAATAAGAAATAAGTAGCTTAAATGTTACGTTATGAAGTGAATTGAGTGCTGTATTATAATAATATGTTCATATAATCATATAGTCTCAACATTAAATCCAATTTTAAAGAAACTCCAGTGGTTTCATTAATGGTTTGTTATAAAAATTAAAATTCCATCAAAATCAAAATGTTTAAGACGGTCCATCAATTGAAGAAGTAATTTCAAACCGTTGATCGTATGTCAAAAGATCTGCATTGGTCAACTATTTGGGTATAAAATGGAACAGAATGGATATATGCTATTCGAGTGATGAAAGTAAACCTTTGAAACTAATTATGTGAGCTCAGTTCAGCCTCGTGTGGATAATTGATTCTAGTATGAAGAAAAACGTGTATTGAACGATAAATATCTTACCAAAAGAAAACTAAAAAATAAGAAAAAAATTGTTTCTCTATGACAAAAATTCAATGGCATATAAATTCGTTAAAGTATTAGCAAAAAAATGCCCCGGTGATGATATATGGAATATAGAGGTGTGGACGTATCTTTAATGTGATGTATTCTAAGAATCGATACATGACGGTATGGTAAATTAGATCAAATATTTGGAGTATTTACTGTTTAATAACTTTAACTCAACCATTTAAAATTCTTTGCATTAAAGACATATTTATTGACTTTATTATATTTCAGATAAAATTTATCAGATTACAACTGACAGAAGCGAGAGGACGCTTATTCTCTAGAAGGTAATGCGTCTCCATTCACACGAATTCTGAGTAAACAATTTACTTATATCTTGAAAGTTAATGAAAAGTTTGTATGCAGCAATTACATAGTCATCGTCATCAATATCTCTTCTTAAAGAAAACATCGTACTTATAACAATAACATTTTCTACACACGTTGTAGAAACATCTGACAAAACTTGAAACACGAACGGCAGTTGTTATTGCTAATATAGTTACAAATGACATATAATGTGAGGTACACAAAATTGCTCCATAAAGAAATGGTACAAACAAAACTGTCGTGCAATGTATAAAATATGTTTTACTTCTTACAGGACAGTAAATAATAGGTGAAAAGAAAACTTCAATCTTTCCACAGAAAGTCGAAAATATTCTGAAAACGTTGAAGAAGGAAATACCAGAACTTTGAACACATCTGCTCGATATTATTAATTTTCAATGATTAGGAAAATAATTAAATAAAATTTTAAACATTTCTAAAAATAAGTGCGATTTACAGAGTTCTGCATTAAGTCCATTAATTTTAACAATTTATGGTCCACTGACCTTCAATACCGAATTCTGTCACACTAAAACGATCATATTGTTTGTGCATTACTGACTGTTAAACATATAAAATATTTGTCATCTGTTATTAAAATAAACGGTAAACTCAAATAGAGATCAGTGGTCTAGGTTTTATTTGATAGAAATATACCAATAAAATTAAAGAGATATATAGGTGTTGTTTGACCCTCAATGTTGAAGTTAAAAAAAACCATATACACAAATTTTGCAAAATACCAAGATCACTTAAAGGACAGTCACCCTTTAAATATTTATTATTATAAACAATGAAGTTATGTTTTTCCGGGTGGAATTAATAAAAAAATTGTCAAAATAACGCTTATTGATGATATGTAAGGGTTATTTATGCGCGATGATAAAACGATTTACGTTTCGCTGTAATGTACTTTCTACTTAGTTTATAGTACAAGACAGTAAGTTATTCCCTTATATTGCTAGTTATACCATCTTTACCTGTACGTGCTTATATTATAAACTCTATCTTTAACTGTGTTTGAATTGAAAACTAGCTGTTTTAAATGCATTCCAAGGTACACAAAGAGTAGTTTGAACTGTAGTGAGCCTAGATAAGAAAACAAAAAATGTTTCTTTCAAATTATTTTCCGACATAGTCCCCTTTTAACTCTATATATATACACTTAGTCCAACGTTTTTCCAATTTCAATAAGTCTTTCTTGTAATACGATACGAGCACCAACTGACTTTTAATTGTTCTTTTCTTTCAGGTGTATAGTGATACAAACCCATGTTTCATCAACGGTTATGAATCTAAGCAATGTTAATGACAAAATTCTGTTAACAAACGCAGCACACCCACTCATCTAGCTGATAATTTTTTCAAATGTAAATTTTTCGTGTAAAATAATGTGTACTATACGCACTATCACACGATGATCTTCCAAAACGGATGCCATGGATATTATCGATCATTTCTGCAGTAGTCACCAAATTTTTTTTTTCATCAATAATGCATGTGCAACCTGTTTTAAATTCAGCAGTTCATCATTTTACTGTTGCATTCGATGGTGTCATAAACTTTTCCAACTTCGGCTTTGATTTTTTGATCATTCGATTTGTCTGTCAAATGAAAAAATCTTATCCATCGTGCGATATTGCATTTTTTCCATTTTTACAAAATTCGAAACTGATTTGATTAAATCACAGAAATATCACAAGTTTTTTTTCGATTTTTTAGACTTATTGTTACAGCTGAATATTTGCCATATGAGCATAAAATGTAGTAGGCATTAGTACGCATTTCACCGTTTACAACATGTCCCTATCTCCGACCGTTTACGAGAAAATGCAATTTCTGCTTCTGATAAAAGTGTTGGTACATTTCATAGGTTTATGGAATTTGTATCCAGGACTTCATGATCTTCAGAAGGTCAATTTTCTTTAAATTGCAAATATCTCGGTTATAGATACAGTTTTTGTGTCTGAGGATGAAATATGTAAAATGTCGTTGCGCATCTTTGGCGATTAAAAGCGATGTTGAAATCACAGTAATATTATGAGTTTTTTTTTTTGATTTTTTAGACTTATTGTTGCAGCTGAATATTTGCCATACGAGTATAAAATGTAGTAGGCATTAGTACATATTTTACCGTTTACAATATGTGCCTATCTTCAACCGTTTACGGGACATTTCATTGTTTGTTCAATCAAAATAATTCAAAAATGTTGTGAGCAAATACTTAACAATTTTGAATGATTGAGTTAATGTCAGCATAGAAGGTTAGAGCATGTGAAATTATTGGATGTCCACCTTACTGCATTCCAAGAGAAAATATTAAATTGATTATAAATTAATATAAAAAATGCATTTACATATATTTTTGTCAACATACCCTATGATGTTTTTATAATAAGCGGCGCTAAAAAATGCCACATGTACAGTATATTAAAATAAAAAAGAAAAAGAATATAAACAATTTTTAAGTTAATATTTTCTATATTTTTAATATTAATAACATTATAGTTTATGAAATTATACATTTTATAAATTTTATTCACAAAAACAATTGAACAATTTATTGCATAATTAGTTTCAAGGGTTTTATTCAAAAAATGTAGCGTCATTTTCCTTTTATTTATTATTGTGTGTGTACTATACACGACTTGAAATAAAACAAAACAAAACAATACTTAAATTATCAATATATTATTTTTATTATATTGTTTTTATAAATAAACATTCAAATTATCAAAATATACGACGGTATGGTTTTTATTTTCTTCTTTTATATATAAATATATTTTTACTATTAAAATTATGGACATTAAATTATTCATAGTTTCATAGTTTTAAAATAAAGTAGAGAGAGAATATTAACAAAATTATTTAAAAGAAACAATTAAAACCGAAAAAAAAAATAAACGCTATAAAATAAAAACTTGTTAAAATAAACATGATTTAAAAAAGAAAAATAAAAATAATATTGAAAATAAATTAAAACATAGAAAATCGCGACGCGCCACCAACTAAAAAACACAAGAAATTTAAATTTTACTTGAAGTACATTTTTTTTTTTTCAAAATTTGATAATTTGAATGTATTTTCTCTTTAATTATTTTTCTAATTTTCTTATCTTCTTATTTTATGAAACATAAATAAAAAAAAAATAAAAAAAAAAAAATGGGTTTAAAAATATATTCAATGATAATTCCAGCATTCATCCACCCACATAACATCCCAAAATAAAGTTCTGGTTCTTCAATTTATTTTTTTTGTTTTCCGTTTTTATTCTCCAATTTAAGCTTCTAACAATAAACAGGATTCAACATACTTATAGGCACTTTCATATTCCAATAGATCATCACGTAATATCATTAAATTTTTTACTGAATTACGATGTTTAACACTTTTTGTTAGACGATATCTAGCACCATTTATCAATTTATCAATTACATAATGCAACCAAATGATATTTGTATGAGGTTCAAAACGTTGCCATGAATTTTGTAAACGATTTCTCATAATACGATAAATTTCAAATTGATAATCACCAGTAGCTGTAAATAGTTCATCATTTTGGGACAAATCAATATATAAACATCGACCATTATAAATCATTCGTGACAATGTATAATCAATAATTGTTGCCTTAACACCATTTGTTGGTAATGTAATCAATTGGCCATTTAATTTAAATGTTATTTCCTTTTCGTCGGTTGCCAATAATAAAATATTACCCCAATGTAAATCACGATGTTCAAATTGATATTTTTTTTCGGCCACAGCAAGGGTTAGTGCAATCTAAGAGAATGAAAAAAAATAAAAAAAACAAAATCAAATAAATTTTAACAAAAATTTCATTGTATTTATTATCATTAAAATTAATTAATAAATAATTGATCAATAAAATTAAGCAATTTTAATTTCGTTTGTCTTGAACAATCATTGACTAATATGTTTTCATACAATTATTACCAAACTTAGACGTATAATTTGAACAATATGTCACCGTCACCGTCACTTACCAGTTACAAATATAACATTGAATTAAATGTATATTTACCTAATGAACCATACATAGCATTCATAGCACCACTTGTTTATGGACGGTATTTCGGGTATAGTTATACGTTAAATGTACATCATCATTATATTATTATTGTTAAATATGTTAGAATATCGTATATGTTCAATTTCTTGTACTTCTACTTTTTATGTGATGACGAATGGAATAACCCACCGAATGCACAAAATGGAAACTCTAGCACAGTACCACCTATATCGAAATTGTGTATCGAAATTCAGTAATTGAGTACACAAATTTCAAGAAAACTATGAGATAGTAACGTTATCCTACTTTAGGAGTTAACAATTGCAATTGTATTATCCACAATTAGCAATAAAACTTTGATACACATACTTAGGAAAATAATCAATTCGCAGAGCAAAGAATGCAATTATAATTCAGGTGAAGATTTGAAAAGAAGCACAAACGTACGTATGCAGTACAATTCAGAACAACATTAAAACTCATTGGAATTCTAGTTGCTACATTTTATCCAATATTACTCGCATTAAATTTATAGTGAATATCATCTTTAACAAAAAATTACTGAAGTATATGCTGTTTTACTGATAATTTCTTATCAATCAGAGTTCAATAATTTTGTAAAAAAAAAAAAAAAACTGTTATGTTTCTCAATATCAAACCTGATAATTTAGAATAACATGACAATTGATGGTGGTGCCGAAACAGATAGTTCCGGATACAAAAGACTTGGCAAATGTTTTGTATGTATATATATAGTCTGGCGGTAGTCATAAATTTCAAAAAATCTCATTTTTAAAACTAATTATTAATCGGTACCATTGTATGGCTACCAAACTTGGAAGATGACAAAAAACAAATAACAAATTCAAGTTCTTATCAATATGTGACCTTAGGTGCATGCTAAAAAAAAAAATGTCTATCCAAATACAATATACGAGAATTTGGCAAAACTGCAGACGATAAACAGAATTAATTGTCCATTAAATAGAAGCGGAATCGGTAGGGTAATAGAATAAAATCCTGTCGTTAAGGAGGCTAGTACAAGTGAAAGAAGAAGATGGAGTGAAGTGAAGGTGCTGGCCATACATCGGCAATGTTTAAATGACAGAACAATAAAGATTAGTACGTGCTGGAGATATTCACTTGCGACAATGGCAAATAAATAGATAAAGTAGAGGATTTCCAATATTTGGAAATTTAATAATTGATGGTGAAACAGATCAGATGAAAAGTTCCAGATACAGAAGGCATGAATGTGTAATTTACTATCATGTACAGTAAGTGAAAGTTTTCAATTACACGCGAAACTTCAATAAATAATCTCGAATTGAACAGGAATACGATGACAATCATTCGTTTGTGTACTTAGTGATTACTAAGCAATATTACAAAAAGCACACAGCATTGTCGACTGGAACCCAATATCTGATCGCAAAATCACTGTACGATTCAAGAAAGAGTAGGGAAAATATGAAACAATTGTTCATTTACCATTATTTGTGAATATTTAGTAATTTATTCACCATTAATTTCAGATATTTGACATTTTCTGAGAAGAAATTACATCTCCTGGTTATTAATTTCAATATAACTTATCAGTCAGGGTATAATGTTAAAATATTATTTACTTTTTCAACTATAGATTCTTCGATCCATATGCGAATCAATATGGTATTACACTACATTTAAATTTTATTGTAATAATACTATCAGTTATTTGTTGCCAGTCGACAAGACTTGAATTTGATTTGAACAGTTTCTTAGAGACACAGCTACTATGCTCAGTATATACATTATTACCATGAACTTTACTCTACGGCTGAAGTGCCACAGATTACTAGAATCCGTAACAACGGTTGTTCGCCACGTACTTGAACAACTGAATCCTCTATTATACTTGGGATTCCAGTTAAGTTATACACCTAAAACTAGCTATGTAGAAAACTTATATCGAAATGACTAATTTATGGCAATTATTTACCAACCAAAATAACAGTAGTTGATTGAAGCTAAAAATTCGTATGAGAATAAGTTGTCGATAATTAATTCGAAATATGTCAAGATGATGACGATACATTATATATCTGATATTTACTAATAAATAAAATATGAACAAAATAAATTAAATAAAAGATTAAAGAATACATTAAAATAATAATTAGATAAATAAACAGAAAAAAAACGAACATTATCCATAGATGAGTGAAAATCTAGTCATGATTAAAAATAAAAAGGCAACAAGTCCAGAGATTCACACATCTATTGACAATGCCAAAATGAACCTACAAAATATATACACATTAAAAATAATGATAAACAAAAAAAAAACAAACAAAATAATATTGAAACAATAATGAAATCAATTTTTATAATGGATGAGTGTAAATCTAGTCATAAATTCCAAAATCATACGAACTAGAGATACACACATCAACTATAAAAATTATATAAATTATAAACACCACAATAATAATAATAATACTAATAATAATTAATAATAATAATAATAAAACAAAAATTAAATTAATAAAAAAAAAAAAATTATACTTAATTTACCTGTTGTAGTGCAGAATAAGATTGCAATGCATTATGAAAATTAAAAGCTTCTAAATCTTGACCACCATTTGCTAATTCAAATACAATATACAATTGGTCATCATCAAAAATTGAGGGATGATCATTTTCTGTACCACAATTATCCTGATACAATTCCCAATAATCAATCAATTGTTGTGGATAACGTCCCTGTACACAACGTACACATATAACTTCAACAAATCCCGACGTCATATAATCTTTTCCATTACGTAAAGAACTCAATTCCAGTGCAATAACAACTTCATCATGTATTTCATTGAATTTTTTTTGTGGTTCATCATTTATTAATTTATTTCCTTCAATCGGTATAATTTTCAAAACAACAGCTTGACCATTTGGATTTTTTTTCATAAATACTTCACCATAAACACCTTCACCAATTTTTCGACATTGCTGTAATGCACTATTTTTTTCAAATGAAATAAAAATAAATAAATTAAAACGAATATATTTAACACCATTTATGGTAAAAAAAATTAAGCAATTTTATACTATAATCATACCTATCCGAATAGATTTCACTGAAAATTAATGGTTCCGATTGGCCACATCTACGTAATACACTATCTCTTGAATTTAATATATCAGTTTTATTGAAATCAATTACAGAACTTAATAATATTGGATCTAAATCAGCATATTGACTGCTATCAAGTAAAACACTTGTTCGGCGACGTCTTTGAATTGATTTTTGCAATATTGTATCTTCTTCGATAATTCTTGGTACTGATAAAGACACAGAATGTCGTAGTTTACAAATTGATTCGCTAGGTAACGAAATTTTACATGTATGAGTCGATTCGACATCGATTTGCTCCAAATTAAAAGCTAAAATAAAAAAACAAAGTATTTATAAAAATTTGACATAATTTGTTTTTTTTTTTATTTAGAACCTAACATTGGTACACACAGAAATTATAATGACAATGACTTATGAAAACGTAATTATCGAATGACTCGTCACTCTCCTCGTCAATACAATTTCAAGAGAATATATAAAAATACAAGTTTAAAAACTGCCACAAAATATATTATAAACAAAAGCCTGCCTTTTTTGTACATTCATTAATATTATTTTATTGATTCTTACATTTCTTTGGTATCAATAAATGTTCACACAATTAATTATACTCATTCCATAATGACTGAAGTATTATAGTCTATCTTCAGTGACATCGAAACTGGCATAATGACCTTTTTGATGACGTTCTATCTATTTATGTATCAGAAAAATGACAAATTCTAAAGCTAATCATTTGTATTTGTTTATTGACAATAACTTGAATAAACTACTCAAATTTTGTGATCACCGAAAGAAACACACGTATTTACAGTTTTTGGTTCATTTAATAACCAGATCAGATCACACACATGTATTATTAGTTTATTGTTTATAGTATTCAAAACAAAAGGATGTTGAGGAATTAAAATGTGTGTGTGTCTGTTCTAAATCGAAATGATTGCAATTTATGTTTATTTGTCTAATTATTGTATTTAAGTTCCCGTCGTTTACACGATCCAACTTTTATCGAAATGAAATCGACTTGGATGAAAATCTGATGAAATTGGGTCGTGTAAACGGGAAATTTCATCCAATTCGATTTCATTTCGATAAAAGTTGGATCATGTAAACGTAGACTAATGTATACAAACGATTTGATTTACTTTATCGATGATTAATGATTAATCTCGACAAGTCACTCTATTTCCACAAAATTTGACACAATAACAAATTACGTACATATTTGCACAATATTAGATAAATATAATCAAATTTTTGTATCAATGAATTTGTTCGCCCTATGAATCATAAGACATTTATCAATAATCAAAATAAAATACCAGCTGAGCAAAAATAAATAAATATAAGTAAAAGAAGAAGATAGTAACTAAAAAAAAATGAATGTAAACATAAAAATATTTTTAGCATAAAAAAACATGATTTAGTAGTTCACACAGACATCTTCTATACTATACGAGTAGTTAAGCAGAGTATAATAAATTACATTTTTAATTCAACACATAATGTTGTTATCGGTTAAGTACTCCCATGTTACAAGATTAAATTATTTATTTTAATAATTTCAAATATTTATAAAGCAGAATTAGAATTTATAACATTCTGATTTAATGCACATATAATAAATGATAATGATCGGGGTGGTTTGGTATAGATAAATTATACTAAAACACTAACAATAGATGAATATTAGCTTATCCGCCACTTCCCACACTCACATGAACGAACGTCGTGTTACCAACTGATGATGTACATTCTATACACGAATAAGCCTGAAAATGTAAACTGTTAAATGAAATGAAAGTTACTAGCCAAAACACTTATTTAAAATTTCAAAATACATGTGTTCACAGTACTATCGGCTAAATGATTAGCAAGTGACATTGTTACAAGATATGAATTGGAGCGGACAAACGAACGAATATTTTTTTGAAATCCCAAACACTTTGACATTTAAAATGTCTAATATTCAACGGGTGGCTTGGCTGTTATTTACTTTCAAAGAAGTATAAATACGGTGTGTATACTATGATCTAGTGGACACATAGTGTTCGTTTAAATATAGGATAGTTACATAATCAATAATATAGTTTATATAGGAGTATAATGCAGAATAGGTGATGAATTTACATTTATTTACGATCGCGTTTTTACATTTATTTATTTTTTTTTTTTTTTAAATAGATAATTAATTTGAATATTATTGTAGAATGTCTACATTTTTGCAACTCTATAAAATTTTACACAATTTGCTGCCATATAATAAACTATCATATACATATTTGTTTATATAATTAGAAAATATAAAATTATGATTGATATGAATTATTATAATAAGGGATAAGAGTACACGAGATTGAATATTATATTTTATGCATATATCAACAGAAACAGAAAACTAAATTTTAAATTAAAATCATTACATATTCTGAGAACAACAAGTACGGGAGTGAGTTACAATATTATAAAAATTAAATTTTAGATTGAATAAAAAGTAGAATATAAACAAACCTTGGAAATGTATGAATGTTATTCGTATAAAGATAAATATGAATATATAAAATTATTGTGTAATAAAATTATTTATTTATTTTTATGTTCAATTTTATAATCAACATCTTGCATATGCAAGCACATAATAGTTTGTTACTTTGTTTTTTATTTTACTTTTTAATATACCTAAAGAATTTACTTCAGAATTCGTCTTAAAGAATTACCGATTCTTGTGCGGTTGAACTTTTTAACATGTAATCGAAATAAATTATATTAAATGTAATATTCTTTAATGTACTATTAAGTAAAGAAGTAAAAAAAAAAAAAACTCACACTGTGAGGTTTGAAAAAAATAAATCAATTTTACCAATCTTCAAAGAATTCAAGTAAAAAATAATGTTTCCAAAATTTTATGTCGATGTCTGTGAAATCGATATCGGGTGAGCAGAAAAATGAGAAAACGGACGAAAAGTGAAATGGATGGACGAACGAAAAAACAAAAGGATGGACGAACAAAATAACAAGCGGATAACCGAACAAATGAGACAAAAGGATGGATGAACGAAAAGCCAAAGGATGGACGAACGAAATGAGGCAAAAGGATGGACGAACGGAAAAACAAAAAAACAAAAGGATGGACGAACAGAAAAACGAAAAAACAAAAGGATGGACAAACGAAAAGATAAATGGATAGACGAACAAAAAGAGACAAAAGGAGGGACGAACGAAAAAGAGACAAAATGATGAACAAACGAAATGAGACAAAAGGATGGACGAACGAAAAGAAACCAAAGGATGAACGAACGAAGAGACACACAGCCGAAAAATCGAACGAATGTTCTGAAAATTTTTATTTCAAGGCGTAATACGAACGGAATCAAATAGTTCTTTGAAATTACTTTCCGAGTCTTAAAATTGCCCAAACATGAAATTTTGACACTGTTCGATTCCTCTATAGTCGCATATAATTTCAATTCTAATTCATTGAATAATACTGTGGTCTATACATAATTATATATGAACTTTATTTCCTAAAATTAACATTTATTTTATGGAAAAAAAATCAAAAACTATTCACTACCTCCTAGTATTAAAAAAAAAAATTGCTCACTAAATTAACGAGAGAAATATAATTGGCATCGCCAATTATTGTAGGCCCTGGGAATTGTTTAACACAACATAATATATTAGTATTTATTAAATAGAATTGCAAAATAGTCCAAAATTACAGGAATATAATACAAGAGAAAAATATAATTATATATAACATAATTATATTAATCTTTGATATTATAAAC
>JANSTX010006892.1:0-20127 GCA_027564355.1 Penthetria funebris | reverse complement strand
AGGGTACAATTGATGCGCTACTTACTTACTACAAATGATGAGAAAACGGCGCTAAATTGAGCAGTGACACAAGAAAATTTTTCTTTAGCATTTCATTAGATCGATTCATTAAATGAATTTGGAAATGATGAAACCATGAAATGACTAATAATATCACCTCAAATAATTGATCTTTTATTTATTAGTTTTTATTAGAACAAATCTTTAGATGGAATTAAAAATGAAGAAACAATAAAATGAATTATTGATAATATTTTTTTTTGTTTCTGTTTAGTAGTTAACGTGGTTTGGATCAATCATGAACTGAATTCCTTGTCAAATCCCTGTGATATCTTCACGTTGTGGCCAGGAATGTAGTTTAATACTGACATCTATTCAAACTCGCGATTAGTTGCAGGGACGAAAGTGTGTAGTTGGGTGCCAATTTAGGCATCTAACATCCAATTTGACCAACCCAGGCAGCTAATGGTCTCGGATCGGATGGGAACACGATGATGTCCTTTGACTTACGTAAACGAACACGATTTGAAAATTTGAAACCTGGAACGCTAGAACAATGCAACCGATGAAATTGGCGAAGATGACTGGATAATTGAAGAGGTAGAAAATAAGATATTCATAATTTGAGCAAGATTCAATGGAAGGAAAACGAATGTATTATGAATCTATTTCAAAGATTAATGCTGTTTTTTTTTAAGACAACTGACTGCAAAATTTACAGAGAAGAACCCATTGTGTAATAAATCAGCATATTTGTATTGGTAATTGGGCAACTGTTTCCTGTTTCGCCCAATCAAATGCTCGAAGATTTAAATTGTGTAATAAGTGTTATATCCATTGAAGTTGCAAATCTTTCATTGATACATTTTCTATAAAGCTTATTTATGCTTGAGATCCTTCACCAATGAATGACCAGGGATTTCTCTATTTCAGCATAAATTATAACTGTTTATGTTATCACATAAACTATAGCTGCAACAAATACACATTTCGATGATTACTTGTCCTTCAAACGCACACCAATTCTAAGCATGAACTAATCACATACTAACTGTTGTAATAAAATTTGGTTTACCTACGTAATATAGCAACTCATTATGATACACGTGACGGGGTTTTACCTGTAGATGTTATTCTGTATCTACTTCTCTTCCACCGAATCTTGGTCAGCTAAAGAATTCCAGAATCTGAAGTATTATATAAGTAGTAGTGAATATTGTGATAGAATAACATCAAAGACAAAGTAAAAATTTAATTACAAAAGACTAATAATGACATATTCAGATTACATAAATTATATTATAATTTAAATAAGTTTTAGTTTACAAAGATTTTCTATTTACACAAACTGTTAAAGTTAAAATAAATTCCTAAAAATTCTGAAAAAGCGTTAAATATGGGCTATTTTGGATATCGTTTTCTATTACTTAACGTATGTATTCCCCAGTATTCCATTATATTCTCTTTTTTTCCTAATATTTGATAATGACCTCTTATCCATAGCATTAAATCTAATCTAATATATTAAAGTTATTTTTTGGGGAGTGGATACCCTTTAATGTTCAAAACACAAAATATTATTTTATTTGCTCATAACGATGGAGGAGAAGGAATTTGTGAAATTCGATTTAAATGCCTGGAGGCCTTAAAATTTAGGAAATATATCTTCAGAAAGGTGTTCTCACAGACAAAAGCAAATTCAACAAACTGCGAGTGTGACAACCGAATTAGCCGCTTATTAAATGGGAATACCCGAATATTAAGCATGATGCTTCGAATCTCAGCAGAACAATTGCCATGATAATATCTATAGATGACTGTTAGCGTTCCCACATTACATCTATGCTGCAGAGAATCTATATGACCGCTGATTTATTCATCACTTATAACTCGAAAGGCTCGTGTTTTAATGCTGCCGTCGTAGCCCCATCCCATATGTGAGATTCGTGCTCCATTATAGACCATATATGTAATATTTGCTTTATATATAATGGCAATATTTCCACACACAAGATGTGTTTGACACTTGTCTTTTTTTTTTTTTTATCTCAGTTAAAGCTTTGTTTAGAACGAAATCTGATGTTTATTGACAATTTAGTCATATAAACGTAGAACTTATCAATTATTGTTCTCTATTCATGATTTCTAGCAAATACATTCACAAAAACCCACTTCTTAATACAAAATTGTGATTGTTGCTCACATTTATATAATTCTTGCATATGTTTCTCGAATCTTAAACCACCTTCACTACTACGAACCATTTGACTTGACCTTTCTCCGATTTTCTTGCACTAAATCTCACTCAGCTTAAGACCGTTGAGTTTATATCTGTTAAATTGCCACATGGTGCCAGCTTTGTTGATTCAAGGATGGTTCCAATATTCCAAGTTATAAATCGTATCCGCATACACAAAATCGTTTTCTATTCCTTCCTAATCCACGGTCCGAATTCAGTACTCAACAATGCTTTCTAGCACTAACTATTTTAGCTCAAATTAATTTGATGATTGTAATTTACTATGATGCCAAATATGCTTGATAAATAACATAACATATCTTCTTCGTCGTATATAATAGTAAAAAAAGTAGCATGCCGTACTTTAACGTGGTCGTATATGCACTGATGATGCTGGACGAACAGGTCGCCCAAATGAGAAAATTACCGAAAAAAATATTAAAAGAGCGTATTGCATGATCGAGAAACTAAGTGTATGATATACATCATCATAATAATAATATAGCATTCACACCAGTATATAACTTATATCGGAAACGATTGCCTATTTTACACAGGTTGACAAATTGTGTTATTCCAAGGATCATCTAAATTTTAGCGACTATGGTTGGTTGGTTAGCAGTGGCGGATCCGACTAAGCCTTCGAAAGATCCCAATTACAACGCAGGTGCCGTTTTGATACCACACATTCAACGAAACCCAGTTGATTTTTGCAGATATGCACATTAAATCCATCTAGTGGCATTTAGAAAAGTCACCAGAACTCTTGTCCTTATAGTTGCAATTTCCGATAGATTAGGTAGTATATGCCTACCCAGCAGCCAATATCTCTGCTGAAAAAGTGCTGGGCATTTGCATAGAAGGTGTTCTGTAGTTTACCTTTCATCTACATCGCCGCAACTGCGACGAAAAGAATTGAAAGGGGTACCCAATTTTGACGCGTGGTCTTCGACCGGCCAATGTCCTGTGAGCACTGTCATGGACCTAGTGACATCCCGACGTGATAATCGTAGGAGTTCTTCCGTTTTACTCCACTCAAACTCGGGCCAAGTAATCTTAGATAATCTGCATGTAGGTAGTCCTTTCCACCCAGCGTTGACCAGTCTCATATAGTATAAGCCAGTTTATTTGTTTAGTTCGCTGAGTGGCACAGAAACTTGCTCCGCCAGTGATATATCAAGACCCGAGCCTTGCCTGGCCAGTTCGTCGGCCCTCTCATTACCTGTCCAATATAACAGTGTAGTTTTGGCCACGTTACTTGCCTCCATCAATGCAAGGAAGCATTTCTCGACCAGTTTTGATTTGCAGATCGACGAAGTAAGCGACATAATGGTGGCCATACTATACGTGCCTATCGCCACTTGTTGTACGGGTATCAAAGAAGACAACAAGAAGGCACATGCCGTCCAGACAGCAAACATTTCCGCTTGCAATACGCTTGAATTGTTTGATAGTCTGAGAAAACTCCAGCACCAACCCCGGCTTCCACCTTGGAACCGTCGGTGAAAATGATGGTATCGAAACCATCCAAGGGGTTTTCGTACTTCCACTCCGGTCGTGTGGGATATTTGGTAGCGAATCTTTTGTTAGGATACAACTTTGGCGCCGAATAGGCAATACCACGCGCCATAATTTCATGAGGTAAGAGGCGCAATATGTTAATATGCCCATACGGCCTTTCTTGAAAAGCGTCTAATGCTCTCAGTCTTACGGCACTATATGAGACCGTCAATTTGGAGTAACAGTGCACAGGGAGCAGGCACAAAAGAACGCTGAGCGACTCCGTGGGTACCGTTTATAGCGCCCCCGTAATACCTCTCATAGCGCATCTCTACACCTACTCCATTTTTGTTCTGTTGCAACCCCTGTCTAAGGCCGGCCACCAGACCAGTACGCCGTACATTAGGATGGGCCGTTTCACTGCTGTGAACAACCAATGTACCACATTGGGTCGAAGTGCCCATGTTTTGCTAAACATTCTACTACTGGTGTAAAAAGCCGTGCATGCCCTTTTACTCCTTTCTTGAACATTGGACTAACGTTCTATTATTTGGATCGCAAATCCCACGACACTGCTGCTCGTGGAAAGGCAAATACCCAGGGCCAGAACCACCAGATGGTCAGCGTACGCTACCGCTGTAATGCCAGATCTTTCCATCTTCTTTAGGATCTCATCCATTACTAGAAGCCAATGAAGAGGGGAAAGGACACCTACCTGTGGAGTGCCTTTGTGTGCATTTCTATTGATGCAATAGCCACCACGCTCAGCTTGCACTATTCTTGTTGTTAACATGGATGTTATCCAGCTCTTAATCCTTGGCTGCACACCAAAAAGAATGAGCGCATCTTTGATTGCTTCCACTTTTATGTTGGTAAACGGTCCATCTATATCCAAGAAGGCGACACTATTGTTTATATGTCAGGTCATGCTCCATTGTGTGCACTACTTCGCGTAGTGCCGTCTCCGTGGATTTACCCCCACAGTATACGTATTGAGTCTTAGATATTGAAGTTCTTTCCAATAATCTACCAATATTGTTATCGATAAGGCGTTCTAGGGTTTTGAGAACAAAAGAAGTAAAACTGATGGGTCTAAAATCCTTTGCCATCTCATGTCTATCATGTAATGGATGTGTAAGTGTGTTACCAAGTTACCTAGCTTGGGCTTTAAACACCACTCTACCAAATTATTATAATTCTGTACATTTTGTAATTTTGATGATAACTAATTTGTGATGAGTTTCTATATAAATATTTCAATTTCAATTCCCTGTTGTATTCGATTCTGTTGTATTCAAATATTCAAATAACTGTCCTTATTTAATTCATGATAGTCATCAGAATTTCAGGTTATCTATCAAATTACTTTTAGCAATTTATCCTTATTATAACTAAAATGGCCATGAATCAATAATTTATTCATTCAACGAAATAAATCAATATTTAAATATCGAAACCAATAAATTCTGTTAGATTAACAAACTAATATTTGTTTGTTTCTCTATGGGAAATCTATGTTTTAATTCAATATTACTTATTGAAATTTATTAGTATTTATACTGAATTCAGAACACATTTTAAGTTAATTAAATCAGTTATATTTATAAACTATTGCTGCAATGTAAATACCAAATATATAGCTTAGGTATTATACGTCATATAATTTTTATAGAATTCCTATGGGATGCAAACTACATACGTTTCATATCAGATATACTATCATATCGACGTTTAGTCCATGCGAGAAACTCATCATTCACTCGATCTTCTCTCACGGTTACTAGACTACAAAACGACGGTTCTTCGACATGCTGTTGTTGGACGACCGAATCTTTTATTATACTGGAGATTCTACTAAGGGATTCGAGTCAATTGTGTATTTAGCAATATTACCGAATTGTCGCCTCATTGTATATGACCGATTCTATTCTACTTTTTTCGATTGAAAATCTTCTTTATCACCTAAAGATCTGCCAGTATCCTCAAATTATTGTTTGTTATTGTGTTTGGTTAGAAATTTTTAAGCATTTCGCCACTTCAAATTAAGTGTAACATACATAATATAATACTTTGTATGTCATCAGATATTCAAATTTCCTCGTTCAGCATGAATTTCTTTCAATTCGTGCCTTTACTTTTAAAACTATTTCTGATGATGTGGATTTTTTATGACCTTGGCCATTTGCGATCCTATTCGTAACATTATAACGTTTAATTTAGTGGTTCGATATACATAAACTTTTTATTTACACGAACAATAGCACAATAGAACAAAACAATCATGCTATTACGTTTGAATCCTGACAATTTTTGAGGATGAGTTCTAACCATATATCTTTTTATATGCATATTTAATTTATCATGACATCGAATAATAACTGAACAACTTGAACATTGTTCATGTTTAGTAGTTTTTTAATTAGTGTTGGATGTGTTTTTTGCCTTGCATGGCAACTATAGGTCAGTAAATTGTTAAATCCTGCTATTTTAATTATTTTAAAAATCCTAATTGGAAATATGTCATTGACTTCGTGCCAATGCCGAGGAACAATGTTTGCAACAACGGTTAATCGATCAGTATTGGCAAAAAACGTCACAAACAGTTTGTAGTGTAAATATTTAGTGCCCTGTCTCTTCAATTAATTTCTTTTTTTAACACCGGCATTATGAATTCCGTGGACAAGTATTAAACATTTGATAATCCTAATTTTGAAGATCTGTATCAGTAGAAACATAACTACATTAGCAGGTATAATTTTTTGGAAAAGTTGAAAATATGTCATCGACATAGGAACATATACACTTGGTGCATATACAAAGAGTAAACTAAATGAGTAATTTTGCTTGTAAATATCACCTAGAGGATGTCAACAACATCAAATAAATTATGTAACACCATCATAAACTTCTCATGCGATGCTGTCATCCCTGTAATATCACGAGTTTTTCGTTTTTTGAGACTATTTGTTGTAACAGAGTATCTGGCATACTCGTATATGTGTAAAATGAAGTTGGCATTACTATGTATTTTACCGGTTACACCATGTCTCAATCTACGACCGTTTACGAGAAATTGCAATTTTTGTTGTTGATGAAAAACGTTAGGACATTTATTGGGTTTGTAAATTTGTATCAGGACATAATAATGTTCAGAAAATGTATTTTATTTAAAATGCATATATCTCGGAAGCGGTTATAGATAGAGTTTTCGTGTCTGAAGACGAAATCTGGCATAACTACGTATTTTACCGTTTATACCATGTGTCTATCTACAACAGTTTACGAGAAATTGCTTTTTTTGTTTTTGACGAAAAACGTTAGTACATTTCATAGGTTTGTGTATTTGTTGTGTTTGTTGGAGGAAATCCGGTTGATTAGTGCAGATATGGACATTAAATCCATCCAGTAGCGTTTAGAAAAGCCATCAGATCTCTTGGGCTTATAGTTGCAATTTCCGATAGATTAGGTAGTACATGCCCAACAGCCTATAAGGTGTTCTGTAGTTTCGCTTTCTTCCACATCGCCGCAACTGCGACAAAAGAATTAAAAGGGATACTCAATCTTGACGTGTGGTGCCCGACCGGCTAATGTCACGTGATCACTGCCGCGGACCTGACCACATCCCGACGTGATAATCATATGAATTCATTCGTTTTACACCGCCCAAACTCGGGCCAAGTAATCCTAGATAATCTGCATGTAGGTAGACCTTTCCACCTAGTATTGGCCAGTGTCATATAGTACAGAGGTCGGCGCTCGAAGTGCCCTCAATTAAAAATGCTGCAGTTTTGTCAATTTTGATTTTTTTTATTTAAAAACTTCAGTATGTCATAAAAACATTTCAAATTTTAAGAAAACTATGTTCGATGTAACCACCTTTAACGCGAATAACAGCATCGAGTCCATCCTGGCAGGCTTCATACGCTGCACGAATGCGGTCTGATGGCATTTTGTTCCATTTTCGGTGAAGAACAATTTTTAAGGCGTTGACCGTCTAATATTTTTTGGTTGATATTTTAGCCTCCAGAATGGATCATATAGAAAAATCCATTGTGTTTAAGTCTGGGGCATATGGTGGCCATTGTTGTGAAGAAATGAAGCTGGGAACGTTATCTTGTAAAAAACGTTGGGTTTCATTGGGTTTATGGGATGGTGCCGAGTCTTGTTGAAAGGTTCAATGGTTTCTATCGAATTGTTTACGTCCCCAAGGTAATTAAGCATTGTTTAAAATCTTTTCACAGTAGATTTGTTGATTTACCTTTTCTGCCCTGTTCGATGGAAACGAGTGGTGAGCGTCCTGTGGCCGTTACTGCACCCCAAACAATTACTGATGCAGGCGCTTGCTTTCGAAGAGCAATTCGCTGGTCTAAATTGTCTTTTGATTTGCACTTTAACCATACACGATCATTTTGTTTGTTTACATATTGCTGAACAGTGAAAATTTTCTCATCAGAAAAGACAACATTTTCCAAAGTTGCCACTAACGTGCAAGTGTTTTAACACCTTTGCTATTTCTAGGCGAACTGACTTTTTTGCAGGTGTTAAATTTTGCATTTTTTATATTTTGTAGGGCTTTAACCGTAGTTCATTTTTTAATATATGTCCCATGCTTCGAGCAGACACATTAAGATTTTTCGCCAATTTAACTGGGCTATGTCGTGGATTACGTTGAATTCTAGCCTTCACCTTTCTAACCATTTCTGCCGATGTTGCTGTTTTAGAATGTTCAACTCCATGGCTTTTTTTGATGCTACCAGTATCATTATAACGTTTAACGGTCCGATACACAAACTTTCTGTTCACACGTAAATGTCGTAGCTCATTAACAATGGCTGGTTGCGATTTTCCAGTTAAATACAAAACAATAACACTGTTGTTTTTTAACTGCGACGTAAAACGATATGCTTTTCTACACTTGTAAACTACATAACAGACTGAAGATTGTTCAAACAAGCACTTCGATCGCCGACCCCTGTATAACCAGTTTGTTTGTTCAGTTCGCTGAGTCGCGGAGAAACTTGCTCCGCCAGTGATATATCAAGACCCGAGCCCTATCTGGCCAGTCTGTCGGCCCTCTCATTACCTGCAATCTCCCTGTGGCCCGGAACCCATAACAGGTAAGCGAGGTAAGTGACATGATGGTGGCCATACTGCCCGTTGCTATCGCCACTCGTTGTACGTGAATTGAAGCAGACATCAAAAAGGCACATGCCTTCCAGACAGCAAACATTTCCCTTTAGAATACGCTTGAATTGTCTGGTAGCCTAAAGAATTTTGCGAACGAGAGAGAGTGTCTGAGAAAACCCCAGCACCAACCCCGACTTCCTTCTTGGAACCGTCGGCGAAAATGATGGTATCCAAACCATCTAAGGGGTTTGCGCTCTTCCACTCCGTAGGATCAGTAATTGCTCTTTAAATTAAACTATATGTTGTATTCTAAAGCTCTGTTGTTTTGCAAAATTGTTGTTACTATTTTCATATCGAAAGTTATTGAAAGTTACTGTTTAGAAATTCCATTTTTACTTACAGACAGAATATATGAAAATTCATCGTCATTCCTCATTTGAATTAATATTATTTATTCTAATCGAATTTATGGCTTTAATTCAAATCCTTCAATTTGTAATTATTTTCGATTATATCTTTTGTATGAGTAGAATATCCAAATTTTAATTATATGCTTTCATAATTTTATGGAGTTTAATCAATCAAAATATTGGTATGAATATATGAAAATATGTATTTGGATGGGACTAGGGCTAGGCATATGATAAATAATTAATTAGATTTTAATTGGTTTAATACTCTTATAAAGGCATGCAATGAATTAATATTTTTGAATCTTTCGTTTAATTTTTCGTTTATGATGGAAACAAATTATGGGTTTTCTGAATTTTGCAAGTATAAAATGAATAATACTAGGTATGTATTCTATGACGTATAAATTCCAGAAGTACTTTAAATATCTACTGTAATTTAAAATATTTTAAAAAGGGGTTGTACATGAATATCTAATTACCCTTATAAAGTCAGTACCTTCTTTTATATTCTTTACTAAGCAGAAGTATTCAAACTGAATGGATGATAAGAATATAGAAAATATGGTTCTTAAGAATAACTTAGATCTTATAGCTCATACTTTAGACTTCGTCATTGTCTATTATTCCGTCAAAGAGTTGGAGTAGCATCATATAATTTCTTTTCACTTGCTTATAATATATTCGTTTAAGTATAAATCCTTATTATTCTGAAAATTAGTTCTGTGTCTCATCACAAATAGATTTCTCATTTATCTGAAGTAGGTTGTTAACCTACAATTTCGTCTTCAAAATTTTTATTATGATGTTAATGTTAAGAGAATGTTAAGGTATTAATCGTAATCCATTCGAGGCATTATAATAACTTTGTGTTTGAAATTTCTTTTTAAAACGACTCTAAAAACCATATCTTCTTGCAACATTTATGTTCACGATCTGATAAATTCAAAGTAGCTAAGCATTGATATGCGTTTCAAGAGAATGAGACCATTCTAAGAGTTTACCATTACAGTTTATAGAAAAATCTCAATAACTGTGATGCAATAGTTAAAATCATGTATTTTTCTGATTGAATTTTACAAGATTCGTATGATTTCTACCAAATCATTAAATCATTGTGGGTAGTTAACTATTTCACTCAAAATATTGACCATGACCTCATAGTTGACTTTCTGTTGACAATAATTGTCATAGTCGTTTAATTTGATGTTAGGGATAACAGATCATTAATAAAAAAATCAGAAAGAGAGTTGGAAATAGAATGGAATTATGTTGAACTACTCTGCAGCATGTTTAAAAGCTTCAGAAGTGAGACCGTCCAAATCAATCTGATTAGAACGCCAATTAACAGAATATCAGCGATAAATTTTCTCAAATCCGGATGAATTCTATTAGTTGCCTTGCTTTGATACCTATGCGAAATTCTGTCAAGAGCATTAGAAGTGAATTTAAAAATAATTATACTAATTATTATTGTATACCAATTGATTTGGAGTTTCAAATTGGAGAAGTTGGTGATGTGATGTGACCTTTTTGCATAATGTAATCAAACCTATAACTATATTATTGTGCGTAAAAAAGATCGAATACATTTAAGAATCAAGTATTCGAAATGATCAGTCAGACGCGGTAGATCATGAACATACCAGATTCTAATAGGGATTAGGAAAAAAGATGAACAATTGTGGAACATTTTAATAAAATTAACGGTTTACATTTTTTTTGCGTTGTTTTCAATGACATATGTGTATTATAGTAAATAACATTTTTCTGGCGCATTACAGTGGCACACCCCATGACGGTGCTAGTCTGAAGATTATGCACTACTTTGAAGATTATACTCTAATCTCTGTAAAACATAGCAAGCGTCAAATTCTATATTTTAACTTAATTTTCTACATCCAGAGTTGATTTGTGGAACATTATGTTTTCAGCTTATTTTCACATGGTTCTAAATTTAAATTTGTATTTGTCGCACCTTGAAATTTATTATGATTTCGATTTCCGCTGACTTCATCAGATGTAAGCCAGAATTGTCAATTTTATAGGTTTCACCACTTCAATATTCCGAAATACTATATTTTCAATTTATTACAAACAAGTAACGACATTATAGTTTTCTATGAATGTATAGTTGGTCGACTAATCATTTAATTAATTCAGCAGATTGGTATGTAAAATCTACTTTGATTGCTGAGAAATGTTATGTACCAAGTCCACATACAAGACAATATTTTCGGCAATTTACCACATGGCACGATTTTTTTATTTTTTTTTTTATCTAAAATTATTCTTTAGGGAGTGGATACCCTTTATTGTTCGTAGCACAAAATACCTTTTTATTTGCTTAAAACGATGGTTGAGAAGGATACAAATGTAGGAATTTGTGAACATTTGATTTAAAAGTCTGGAGGCCTTAAAATTCAGGAAACACATCCTCAGACAGACGGTTCCACAAAGGAGAAGTACACGACATAAATATGCCTCGATATTTAATCGTGCGACCAAATGTAAATTCAAGAGAATGCGAGTGTGACAACCGAGCTAGTCGTGCATGAACTGGAAATATTAGGCATAATGCTAGCAATCTCAGCAGAACAATTGCCATGATAATATCTATTTAAAAGTGACAGCGCCCCCACATTGCGCCTATGCCGAACAGAATCTATGTGACCAGTGATTTGCTCATAACCTATAAGTGGAAAGGCTCAACTCTGAATTCTGTCGAGAAAACCACGGGTGGTTGCCGGAGCCCCAGCCCATATGTGAGAGTCGTGCTCCATTAGAGGCCTTATATATGCTTTATATATAATGGCAATATGTTCATGATTAAAATATTTCTTACAACGATGCCGAAATCCTTTTGGCCGCACCCTGCCACACCCAAAATGTGATCATTCCATAGTAGTTTTGAATTGCTATGCGTTCTGAGCGAGTTCAGACCCGAATTATTGCACTGTAAGTTACCATCGAATTGTATATTTGGATCCGAAGTATTTGATTTATGCGGCAAAAGACACAACTGCATCTTATTCGCATTGAACATTACGAGATTTCTCCGTCCCCTATCAGAAATTAAATTTCAGTCACCGCCAAGAGAGCGACTCAACCATGACCGCGGATGGCCTTTTGTCGAAATAGTAAGAATGATGCAGAGTGCTGTCATCAGCGTAACTGTGAATTGGGATCGCAGTTAGTGATAAGAGGTCATTACTGAAAATTAAAAATAGCGTAGGAGACAACACGGAACCTTGGGGAACACCCAAATCAAGTTGGAAACCATCAGAAGTGACGTCATCGATAACTACCCTAATCGAGCGAAGATTAGAAATCCACAACCCCAAATCAGGATGAATACCATAAGAGACCATTTTCCACAGAAGTGCCCCAAGCCAAAGTCTGTCAAAAGGCTTGGATATGTCGAGTGCAAGCACCCGAGTCTCACCAAACATGTGCAAAATTCTATTCCAAATTTCAGGCAGATAGGTCACGATCGTGAATAATGTTCTTGTATTCATGCTAAGATATGATCTTGAAGTTAATAATTTATTCCAAGACCTTGAAGTAATGTTTATAAGTCTGTAATTGGAAGGATCCGATTTAGAACCCTTTTTGGGAAATAAACGTTTGCCATCTTCCATGCGAATGGAAAATGAGCAGATTGAAGGGAAGTCATATATATGTAGCGAAGCGGTAGAGAGAGAGAAGACGCACATTTACGCAGAACCATGGCCGGAATACCATCAGTACCAGGTGCCATGTTAGTATCTAGATTTTTTAGAATTCTGTGAATAACCCTCAATCGAATTTGAATGGCCTTCAAATTTGAAGCAACCCCAGGAATCGATGGAGGAACCTTATTGAAATCGTCTAGTTTCGAATTATTCGCGAACATGGCGGCCAGTAGATTAGTCTTGCGTTTAGAACTTGTGATAGGGTTTCCATTGGAATCCACTTGCATGGGAATGGAAGAGTTTTTGAAATTGCTGCTTACAACACCAACGAAAGACCAAAAATTCTTGTCACCCTTTCGGACAGCAAGAATTCTCTGTTTCAGTTGACAGTCGAATTTATATTTAGCCTGCACAATGACATTATTGTATATTGAAGAGATATATATGATGTGACTCTCCAAATGAATTTTAATCCACATAATATATTAAATTCAGGAATATTTGACCGCTCTAAAACAGGCTGTCTCTCCGTCAGTCTGTCCGTCTGTCCGTCTATCCGCCTGTTCGTCTATCCGCCTGTCCGTCTATCCGTCTGTTCGTCTATCCGTTTCGTCTATCCGTCTGTCCGTCTGTCCGTCTGTTCGTCTGTCCGTCTATCCATCTATTTGTCTGTCCGTCTGTCCGTCTGTCCGTCTGCCCGTCTGTCCGTCTGTCCGTCTGTCCGTCTGTCCGTCTGTCCGTCTGTCCGTTTGTCCGTCTGTCCGTCTGTCCGTTTGTCCGTCTGTCCGTCTGTCCGTCTGTCCGTCTGTCCGTCTGTCCGTCTGTCCGTCTGTCCATCGCTTTTACTTTTACTGTCACTTTTGCATAGAAAACTATCAGAAAAATCTTTTGTATATCCAGAATTTACTTTTCAATAAATTTTTTTTTGCAAATTGTCCGCTGTATGTCTTCCATAAATTTGTATAAATCGTCATTGGGTGTTATTTAGTCATATTATAAGAAATTGCATGTTACAAAATAACATACGACAAATTAATCTTAAAGTAATATTTAAACGCAAAAATCAAATAATGACACTATTAAAGAATACCAAAAAAGGATTTTGAATATTTATTTTAGTCTTTATTTATTATTTGTACAAGTCTGCATATATAATTACTTCATTAATTCACAGAGTACCAATAAGAATATTATACATGTCGAAAATGTGCCGACAAAAAAGGAAAAACAAACACAAAATTAATCAACATAAAGTTCAATTCAGTTCTTTGGGTGCTAAAATGAACATGACGATTTATTTTAAATTTATTTTTAGTAAAATAAAATAAAAATAAAATAATCGTAAATATGTAGATATTATATATCTCTTTAATTTTTTTTATTTTTATAACTTAAGCTAAGCTATATAACTTGACTTAAACCATATAAATATGTACCTCCATGTACATTTTGTACATATCGAATATTTGTGTGATCTCCTGCTGGTTTGCGGATGTGAAATCTGCGAAAGTTTTCATGTTCCAGTAATCATAAAAATAAATCGAGTAGAATATTCCCCATATTCTTTTAACTTGTTGATCACTTTGATTATTTAACCTTAGTATGCTCATTTGCATAAAAGTTAAATTTTACTGTTGAACATTTTTTTTTTTTTTTGATATGAAAAACATTCATAAATTGATTTTTATAATAAGGACAAACATAATAAAAAATATATTTAAATGTTATTTGGAATCGTACGGTCTCAATACGATTAAATTAGCTCGGTATAATGCGTTCAATTGGGGAGCCGATGCACCAAATGCTTACTGTCAAAATTTTACATTCTGCCATAATAAATAATAAACAAACAGTAAATAATGTTCTTTCTTTGTTCTTTATTCCCTTTGGCTTTTGTTTTACTGCCGGCGTTTGTCTGATGCAAAATTAGTAACCCAACTCACTAGAGGTTGAGATGTCGTGATTGTTCAATTTAAACAATCTTCACACCACTCTCATTTTTACAGATTTTTGACTAACCTCGTAAGTAACTCATAGTCGAATATTGCCATAAGATGCCCATGATTCCCTTCACTAATTTTATGTTCAGCTATCATCGAATTGGCAACAATAATTGCCAAAAAATTTAGATTTATTATCGAATACATTTATTTAAATTTCATTTAACTTCAAATATAAAATAAATTGTTACAAGAATTGCAAAATGTTTATCTGAATCCAATTTTTGTAAACTCCAATTCCACATTGTAAACATTTAGTATATTCATACTACTCTCAAACCGTTTTGAAACCTTTTGAATTTTGAAAAACTGTTGTGTTTTTAAAAATGTTTTGTATGCCAAACTGTTGATAACTATCAAAACATAGTAACTTTTTGGCTACATATTTGATCGGTCTTTTAAATTGCTGGTGATGTTAGATACGTGTAGAATTGCATTTGTTGAGTTGCTACGTTCATTTGAAAAATCAAATGCTGATAATGACAACAATTGAAATTGTTTTGTAGATAGAATTGCTCTTGATTTCAGTATTTATAACAAAGTTCATGCAAAACTTTTATGTTACTATTCTATTATCATTCCGTTCATACTTTCGAGCTATGAAATCTGCGTCAGAAAATATGTACTTTTTTTAGTGGTCCCATAAATTTTATATCTAATGGTTGCATTTTATGTATTTAGTGTGAAGATAACGATTTAATTGTGAATTTCTAGTAAAATCAAAACGTCAAAATTTTTAGTGCGGTTGTAATGACCATCTAAAATATGTAAAATTGAATAGTTTCTCTAGGTTATGATGCAATTCGAGAATCTTTGTGGAAACAACCGTCAGGATGCAATACATTTATAGATGAACAAATGAATCCATTCAATGGTACATGAAGAAAATTCCTCTCCAATGGCTATAAAATATTTATTCTTTATGGTACAAGTAAACCATCCGATTTTTGTCGTATATGAAGGTTAAACAATAGACGATTTTGTCGTATATGAAGGTTAAACAATAGACGATTTTGTCGTATATGAAGGTTAAACAATAGAAGTTTCTCAACAACATTTTAAACAAATTGGTTTTGGTGCTAGTATTGTTCTATATTTATGTAATATATAATACCAATGGAATCTGTAGTAAATTATTCGTATATTATTTTTTAGATAACTTTTTTACCATTTTGTTGAACGTCAAATAAGTTGTGTTTGGACAATTCGCATCAATGGTTTTGATAGTCTATACTGTTTTCCCAAGCAAATGTAATAAAGAAGCTTAGACATGTTTCTTCTGAAGAACTAATAAATTGAAAAGGTAAAGTAATAACTGCAAAATGGTTTGATATATTAAGGCAATGATCTTGCAACAAATTACATTGGTAATGGAAATGCGAATGTATTGAAGTGGTATTAGAAAAAGCGAATTTAGATAATAATTAATGGTTCAGTTAATCAATTGTTATAATATTACCAGGTTTTTCTAAAATCCAAGAAATGGACACTAACAATCAGCTCTCACTTTTCGACACCGAAATAACAAATGCATCTTATCAGCTTCACAAATGATTTGACAGAAACTCTGGTAATGTAACGTACAACCATCACTCAAATGTAATTAATAATCGTTATCGATATTATGTCTGTATTGCACTTACATTTATTTATTGTATAATATTTTTTTGAATTAAATTAACTGGTCATTTTATAAGGTTTTTCATCACTCAATAAGTTCGTAGGATGACCAATAAAACAACAACTTTTAGGCAAAATTCGACTTTGTTCATCATCATAGCATTTTTCAAGAGTGATACATTCATTTCAACGCTTCTCTAACATTTCGATGACTTTTTTGACTCCAGAGTTTAGTGATAGATACATGTTTTTTCCATTGTCACATACCGGATGAAAAATTCTTTTTATTGCGCTGAAATAGCTTCAAACAGCGGTCTGAATCGTCGACGCGATGTTGTTTTTGATCAGCAGTGACCATACGCGGTACCTATTTCGAACACAGCTTTCTGATAATCAAAAGTTCATGCAAAATGGTGTCAGCTATCTCATGCAACTTCAATTTACGATCGGCCAAAAACCCATTTTGTGTTTTTTTTTTATGTTTTCTGGAACAACTGCCGAATTTGGGCGACCATAGCGTTCGGTATCATCGGTGTTTGTACAACTGCGTTTTGCACACCATTTCTCTACCATTTGTCTCGATAGTCTAAATAACACTTGTCAAACGATTGTTTTGTTTGAAAGGTATTTTTTCCCATTAAAAAGCAATGCCTTATTAACACACGAAATTCAGATTTTTCCATTGTTTTGAAAATTACAAAAGTAGTGTCACTAAAACCACTGTAACTTGTGAACTATACGTCAGATTATCATACAATTTTGGCATGTATCGTTAGAAGCTTGTTACTCCCTAAAAATCATGTGAATTTGTCAATAGTGACGCCATCTATATATCTTCCTACGAACTCATTGAGTGATGGACACTTGTAAATTCAAATTTGTAGGTTATTTGGTGATTCCTATATACTGACTGCTTAGGTATATCAATATTGATTAGTAAATTGCAATCGTATGCAGCATCCTATTGACATCGCTCTATATTTTTCTATATAAACTTAGTATTTGCTCATCTATCTAAGATGTTTGCTATTTATAGCTTTGTGAATGACATCCATATACTTTGATCTGACAAAACTGAATGCAACTGAACGCATCCACAAGTTGCGAATAATTTCACGTTCACCATGTATCGTATATAGGATATTTTCACGAAAAATCAGCATTCATGATGGATAATATATGTTAGTTGATTATAATTAGTTTTCACTGTAGGATATATTAGAAATATTTTGCAATTTGCTTATTTAATTCATTCACGTTATTGATGTAAATTGGAAAACCATTCAATTGACTTTTGTCAATAAACTGAGAATAATAACTTACTAACAAAAACAGTTATTTCGAACCCATATCGAGAATAGGGAATAACGTGAGCATAATCCGATATTGGTTTCAGATTAAAGTGAAAGTAATACATACAGAATATCAAGCATATTAATCATAGATTACCCACAATTGACTTTAAATTCTGTAATAGTTTATTAGAATTATAATAATGGCTGATATGAATGCTAGATTGGAAATTCAGTATTTAATGTTAAACAAAGATTTAACGAAGTATTTTAATTAACAAAAATGATGAATCATATGGGCAGATTTTCCGATGAGTCTGACGTGTTGCAGTGATTGTTACTAGTTTTAGGAATCCGGTTTTGCAGTAATAGCCCTTTTATCGAGGGATCGATGCTTCATCTTATTTAAAAACGATGCTCACAACTATTTGCATAAAATAAATTTTAAACAAATTAAGGATTTTTTAAATTTGATTTGAATTTCAATACATTTAACGCTGATATATTTTGTAGTCTTAAGTTTTCTATGACTTGTAATACACGTATTTCTTAAGTGCGAGAATTACAAGCTTGCAGTTGTGAAGTTATTAAAATTCTATCTTATTTCTTATAATTAGTCGAGTTCATTTGCATATCATTATGCTCTTAAATCGTATTTACATTGATATTAGATATCCGTTCTTGACGGGCCGGCACATTTTCTGGATGAAGTAAAAAGTCATGCGGAAACTATACACGTTAGTTATGATGTATGATTGAAATTAAAAACGAATGTGCAACTTACACATGAAATTCAATTATAATCATCTTAAGGTAAATATGATGACATACATTCAATGTAATTAGCTTTTTCTTAAAGATTTTAAATCGCTAAACCGTAAAATTGAGCAAATAATTAATTTATTAAATGGTTTTTGTATTCTATAAATTTGCATGCAAATTTGTATTTTAAATAACAACACTGCGAATTACGAGAATTTATTTATATTGTTTTTTAGTCATTTTTTCTGAATTTTTGTTAAATTTAAAAAATAATGCTAAATAATTTTTTTTTTTTTTTTTTTAAATACATGAAACATGAACATTACGAGTATGCGAGCATAGCATTAAATTGTAAAATACTTCATTGTATGCTCACGGAAAAGTGTAATAAAAGGTTTTTGGAAAGTAATTTGCAACAAAGTGAAACACAGCAAAAAAAAAATTACATTTTTGTTTTGCTAATTTGTTGGTTTATTGTTGCTGTTTTAATGTAAAAAAACAAAAACGAAACAATACAATGGAAAAATAATTATTTCGAATATTGAAACAACGAAAAAACCTTAAAAAAATAATGTAATTTCATTGCGTAATATATATATATATATTATGTGATCATATCCTCAGACACGGGTCGTAATGAGAACCTTTTTCACATCACCCTTAAGGTTAGCATTCTTATTGTCATTTGATTATATATATATCTTCTGTTAGAATGAGTTTACAGCAATTTTAAAATCATTACCAAAGCATAATGCATCTGATCATATTTAGCGATATTTCCATGAAGCGCTATCAGTTCTGAATTCTGCTTTGTCACATCCTAGTATTCGATATATTTGATGAATTTAAGAAAAGACATTACTGTGTCCATATTTTAACTTCTATGCATATTTATTCTATAGGGTATACCCTAAAGAATTAAACTGTGAAATGTTTTGAAGTTCTGAATCTTCTCTCCATTAATCTCTCACTTGTGGTGACACTTCAACATCACGATATAAATATAAAAACCTGTAGATCAGTGTGGATAAGTTGAAAAAAATGTCGCTTAAATAAATATTCAGTATCAAATTTCCGAAGAATAACAGCATCTCATCCACTGTAGATAGATTATATCATACTTAATGATCGCATCGAAACTAAATGATCGCAGTAAATACTTGTATTCTAAATAATAAAAAATCATAGTTAACACAGTTAACTTTGGCAATGAACCCATGACTGTGAAAAATGTGGCTCAAATAAATGTTCAGTATCAGATATCCGAAGAATAATAGCGTTCTAATTTGTATTTTGTAAAATCCTCGATGACCAACTCAATGGTTAATGGTTGAAACTGAATGTGTGCACAGCCTATTGATATTATATAATGTTCAGTATTCAAAATATCATAATATTTGTTATAATATATTGGGTTGTGAACTAATAAGTAAGTGCGGATTTTATTTAAAAAATAAAAGACAATTTTTTCATGGAACAAAGTAACTTTATTCTACAATGTAT
>JANSTX010006891.1:19190-35393 GCA_027564355.1 Penthetria funebris | reverse complement strand
CACCTATTTGATCATTGTCTGATTACACTTTTTTTCCAATATTATCGCTGACGTAATCTTATGAAAATGCAAATTGGGATAGTTTTCAATAATTCTTTAGTCATATTATTAGATTTTTTTTAAATATATTGGTCTGATTGATTATTTACAAGACATAAAAGGATTACATATTCATTAAATAAGAATGACCGTACTCAAAGAGATAAGATAAGATTTCTGTAAGTCAGTCACTTTTCAATTGATTATAAGATTTTAAATATCTGGCATATTTCTTCAAAGATTCAAAATCTGTCCCACACAATTACACATCTATATATAGTCATTATTTTAATATAATCGAAAAAAATTAATTATTCAACAGAAATTTGGACGGTGATTAGGGATAGGGCATTATTAGTATCAAAAGTGAATCTCAGACTTTTTAATGCGGCGAGTATTCAAAAAAAGTTGCTTTGGATGACCCAAAAGTGTAATAGTTTTAAGTTTGATACAGGAAAAGTTCAAAACTAGTGTTCATAAATTCCATCGTTACAATACTCACACACTCTATCTTCCATATGATTCGTATTTGAAAATAATTTTGTGTTAATAAACACTAAAGGGTAGCCGGTAAATGATGACTAAAAGAAAAAACAACCAAGTTAAATAAAAAAAAAACATGAAACTATTTTCTCTGCTATTCACCTAATTTATAGACAAATTTTTAAATTGAGGAATACATAAATAAGTAAATAATTTTATTTGCAATAAAATAACTATTTATTAAAATAAGTAAAATAAAAATCACATTAGAAGCTCTTATTCTTTGTCGGAATTATAGTTTTCAGAAAAACAAAATATTATAAAATTTATTAAATTTAAATATCTACTTACGAACATATTCAGCGTTGTTGTATGTGTTTGGATAATATGCGAGTCATCGGTAACAATATTTGGCGATATAAAACTAAGTCCATAAGATGATTTAATTTGTTCATTTTGTTCTAATAGATAAAGTTCATTTCGTTCATCGCATATTATTTGATGAAATGGTTGCATCCATTCAAAACATGGATTAATAACATCCCAATCTAAACCGGACACATTTGTTGCCGTTTCTCTACCATAACAATAGGATAACAGAAGAAAAACGAAAGAAAAATAAATAAAGAATAAAAAATAAATAAAAATAAAATTAAAAATTTAAAATATAAATAAAGTATTAAAATTAAAAACAATAAAATTGCATAACATAATTGTAAGAAGAAAAATTGAAATAGTTTGTCGTATTCAAAAGTTTCACCATTGTCAATATATAAACTATCAGATACGTGGAAATATATCTGATAATTGGTGATATTATTCAATAGTCAGTCATTCTAGAAAATCGTCGGTTCAAACAAAATTCATAAAATATAAAAAGATTTTCATACTTTTTAGTACTGACAGGCTTGAATTCATTGTATACTAGCATTGAGATGCTTTCGTGTAGAATTGATAACTATTCGAATGTACCATATATTTCATACATATTGTTCATTAAAATTAAAGCAAAAACAAAAAACTAAATAAAACATAAAAGTCAAAGACAAAAAATAAAAACAAAAAAAAAATTGTTCACACCTGTTAAATACAAGACTAATTGCAGCTGCAGCAATAACTGAATATGGAAAACGTGCCAATCCAACATCCAATGAGCATAAATCAATTAATTGTGCCGTTTGACAAAATTCCATTCCAGAAAATTGTGGATAGACAAATGATTCATCACATTTACTATCACTCTCATTTTTATTGAGCGTTTTATCTACATTTATAACGACATTTTTACTTTTTTCATTATTATCTAATTTTAATTGAGTTTGTTCAGCTCTATTAGTTACATGTAATTGCATATAAACACCTAACCACCCCATTATAGTGACTGGTGTAATATTCCATTTTAATGTATTTAATAAAATACGTTCTTGTTGTAGAATGTCTTGGTCTTGACAAGCACCATCCGTAACATAGGCAAATTCACCAATTTTTGGTGGATAAATCTCCTCTACCTAATTAATATATTATAATCGATTATAAATAGAATTTAAAAAAAAAAAAAAAAAACAAAACAAAAAGAAAAAAAACATACCTTTGCAGCCACAAAAAGACATGTTATTCCCAATAATTGTAAGCGTGCTTTTGGTATGGATATATTACTGGATAAAAAACGATCTAAATAATCTACAGCCAAATAATATGTTTCTCTATGTAATTTATAAACTTCACAAACTTCTATTAACCAGTCTAATAGTATTGCTCTCATCCTTGGCTGGATACCTAAAATTATTCAATAAATTTTTATATTTTATATTGGTGTAAGTAAAACAAATAAAAATATTAGTAATAAAATTAATTTACCTGGATGATTACTGAGCATATTTGCATTACGTTCAAGTGATGCTTTTTCATCTTTTTTAATCATAAATTTCCATACATCAGTTGATTCAGCCCATGATAGTGTCGGTAATGGACAATATCTTGAATCCAATGTAGGTGTAACACAACATGAATATGCTGGATTATAAATTGATTCTGGACTAAACTCACTAGATTTATTTGAAATTTTGGTCATAGTTGGTGAATTATCCGGTGAATCACGTATACTATTTGGTGATAATTGACCTAAATCATATTCAGCTGTTGTTGAATAATTATCCGATGAACATTGTGTATCGGAATTATTGCAATTCTCATTATTAACTGGGGTAGGTGGTGAACAGGTACGTTTTTTAGGTCGCTGATTTTCAAATTCCTAACAAAATAAAATTATAAATAATTTATGTAGTGATCGAGCAAAAAAGAAAAAAAAAACATATTTAAATGAAATAAAAGGATAAGCGGAAAACATTTAGAAAAACTAACACAATAATATGTTCTGGCAGTTGAACAGAAAAACAAACCCAAGTTGTGTAAATGCAATTATATTTCAATAACAATGACTTAACATAGAACATGACAGTCCTTCATCTCAATATGTGTAAATTGTATTATATTCAATTGCAAATTCACATACCTGATCTTCTGTTGAGTCCTTTCGCTTCCTTTTATTACATCCCGAAACAGTACGTTGTTCATCATCCGTTTTTCTATTATAAATAATATTGAAATGTTAATATTGAATTATTTACTAAATACATGTGGTTTTGACTAATTATATTATTTTATAAATTACAGTACATACAACCAAAAAAAAAACTGAAACTATTTTAAACTATCAATAATATTTATCCTTTTATCATCAAGGGCGCGCGCTTATGACATTCAACATCAAATGTGAACTTAATTAGCTATAATTGAAATTTACCCAACTGGAAAACATAGAATCATTTATAAATATTCAGTAACACATTTGAATAGTTCAGTAGAATGATGCACAAATCACCGGCTACCTATAGCCGGTGATTTGGTACATAGTTCATGAAATGTTTTTCCAATCTCGATTACACGCCATTATTGACATAAATTGTGATCGGTTAAACCACGTGAAGGTACACTTGAAATTTATAATGCATAGGCTGACTTTGCTTAGTTTATAACAACTGAATATTACTTTTGAATAATTTCATTCAAATATAGTAACATACTGATTTCAGTAAACAACATTGGCAGAGGATATGAAGAAGAATGTGGATAACTTGATAAATTCTTAAGTTGATGAACAGCAATTTAACTTTAAGAATTGTACGGTAAATACTGAAATGTGGATGCAAAGTAAAATTATATTAAGTTGTTTAACAGCGTCTCAATTTACCATTTAAAAAAACAGTTATAAAAATGTGTTTTTAAACCAAATTATCCATTATCCAAATTTAAATTTATTTCAGAAAATCATCATCACCATCACCATCTTAACCATTACGCACCTAATATACAGTGAAACATGTAGTTGTTCGGTTAGATAATTGAATAATTTGGTGGTGTGGTAATCACGAGAAAGTCAATTTAGATTGAGCAACTCCAAGATGATTCAGATATTTAAAGGACTGTGTAAAATCAAAATTATAAAACGAAACAACAATTCCGTAGAAAATCTGGATTCATAGAAATAAAGGTACATAACGAGAAATTACCATAAAAGGCAATATATTGTAGTGTTTAAGGTGATTGCCTCTCACGTAGAAGTCCCGAGTTCGATTTCCGATGTATGCTCTGATTATACTCGTACATTCAATCAAGTACATGTTTTTGAATTTACAGTCAGTCAATGTCGCCTTTTGTCCATTGGGATCAAATTAATGGTCATATTGTAAATTGATGTTGGATATTGTGCTATGTACTGCGAATAAAATATTAAATGAAATCATACTATAGCGAGTACATTCATAAAATATTAGATTTAACGTTAAATTAATTTAGGATAAGGAAGGAATTCGTAGTAGATGATAAATGAATGATGAACAAGGTATTGTGTAATTATGTAATAAATGTCTATATTAAATTAAGAAACTAACTTCAGAGAATCATGCATAAGATGGCATTACGATGTAAAGCAGTTTCTTATATGCAAGTAACATGAAATGCCAACTTAAGCCGACTATAAATTTAGATTTTCAAATGGAAAATATAGAATCAGTTACACTGGTCCAGTTATATAAATAATTCAGTATACATAAATCCCAAATTACCTAATCGGTTAGTGAGATATTTTTCACCTAGTGTCGAATCAAACAGATATTCTCAGAAATTGACATATTCACGTTGAGTAACTTAGATGTTATTCTGTCACTTAATTGGTGAAGTGGTCAATAATTACCAAAATCGTCTTAACCCTTTGCTGGATGTTCAAATCAAATACAATTTTGGCACGATGATGCAAAAGAGTTAATAAACAAAATAACGTCAGACTATCACGAATGGTAATAGATACAGAGAAATTACGTGTAATTTATTGTTTTATCAAAACCGATATGAAGCATTGTCCAGTTTACAAAATCTCAAATTTATTAAAATAATCAAAAAAAAAAATAAAAAATTGGTGCATTAAATCACAATAACTCGATCACGATATATCAAATGTCAGTAATAACGTGTGATCGTGGCTAAAAAAGTATGGTATCACAATATCAAATTGTCTTAATATCGTGTTTGTTGACTCACAAACAAACTTACACACATTTGTCGACGATTTTATATTTAGATAAAAATATTATTATCTGTCATTTTCAAAAGATCAAAAGATTTGTATCGAATTATTGGATTGAAATGTGTTTAAACAATTAACACATGAATACTGCACATATTATATAAATCAATGCGGAATGTGACAGTGAATACTTTTCATGGTGGTGAAAAATGGAGGAGTGGTCGTCTGTCATCGAAGTTACTCAATCCATACGGTAACTTGATCACGTATAGTCAGTAGTGGAAATGAATGGAATAAAGATAGTGTTGTTAATGTCGTGTTTGTCCACTGGTTTGAAAAAAACATTTCATCACCAAACTAGGTAACTGGAAGCTTTATACAACACTCTACTGAAACATTTAAATGTATAATTGAATAATTATAACTGATTACGTTCTAGATACATAGCTGGTACATTTCAATTGAACACTGAACATATTTTCACATTCACGTTGATATTGCCTTCAATTCAATCATAATTCATGCCAATTACTGTTTTGTGATCGTCGAAAAAAAGAAAAAATATTCCTCAACAAACTAGGTAGCTAGTAATTTATATATGACTCCACTGAATTATTCGGATGTAATGTGACATCGGGTTAGTTTTATTGATTCTTTATTTTTCAATTGGAAATCTTCATTTATTGTTGTTTTAGTTAATATTTAAATGCATATTAACGTGACAATTTAAAAACCGTAGTATCGCATTCATGTAAATGGTGTAAAGGGTGAGATGAGGTTAAAAGTCAACCGGACGCTTCTACGTTGCTATTACCCATATCGAAACCTATGATAATTAATGAACTTTATCGAATTACATAAAAAATAACTGCACACCATATATCTTGGTGTTATTGTGCTGATTTCTTATCAATTCATTTAACTATTGATTCAATAATTAAGTTAGAAATATGATAAATTTGATTAAAATTTGTTTAGCTTCAGCGATAATATTTCTTATCCTTATTCATAGAATAAACTTAAGATTCTGAAAATCAACTGAAATTGAAATGTGATAAGGTTGAACAACCATTTTGTGAACTGTAAACATCAATGCTTTGACATATTCAGAAAAATTAGATTTAACTAAATATACCCTGACAATTAATCTTCAAATATTTCCATTACGTGTTATTTTGAATGTACTTCTCAAATTTTCATGCAAATAACCATCCACCAGCCATGTGGATAATACATTTATATCAGCCACTTCATAAGATGTATATATTCTTCATGTTCATCCGTTAATTCCATTTTGGATTCGACACAGTGAGTTAACAACATAAATGTGATATATGTAACAAACAAAGCTCTTTACCATTTTATTGAAATACCCTTTTAAATTTTTAAATAACGTCTTCTACCTTAAGTAAAAATTTATGAATATATACGAGGGTAAAAAAAGACCCTAAAATTAACTAAGGTTAAAAAAAAAAATACGCATTTAAAAATTGAAAATTAAAGCCAAACAACACAATATGTCGTTTCTTAAGATTTTGTTCCAAAAAAACAACCCTAATAAGAATAATAATGAGCAAAAACAAAAAAAATGGTAGGTATATACATATACATACAATTGCATTTTTTCCCAAGTAAATTGACCGTAAATTTCCAGTCCTGCTTTTACACACATTTTAACCGTTAACATTTCAATATAACAAAATTACTTACACATACATCAAACTTAAAGATATCCCTTAAAATTTAAACTGCGTAAATTATTATTTTATATAATAATGGGAAAACCCAAAATGTATATATTAAATTAATTATTAACTTACCCACAATTATCCATAATATCAATCCAGAATCAGCACCAATAATTTAAAACGACAATGATGTCGAAACTGCAATAGTCACCCCCAATGGAAAAAAAAATAATATTTTCAATGAGAAAAAAAAAAACTAATGTGTAATGTGCAACAAATGTTCAATTGCAGAACACACACACAAAATAGAATGTTAACAAAAAAAAATTTTTTTGTAAGGGTATTAAAATGTACGAGTTAGAAGAGCGTCGGAATTTTGTTTCCACTAAAAATGCAATGCAACCCCTCGAGATGTTCAATGTGGAAAATGGCCGACGATTACGACGACGTGTAAAGAAAAAAATTGATAAAAAATTTGGAACTTCATACAATCAATTTTCAATTGAGTTTTTGATGAAAATTCAATTGTTTTTTAACAAATGAAATTTATATTTTGTAAAGATATAAAATCTATTAATTTTAAATAACAAATTCCACTTAATTTATTAATAGACCGGGTGAATATTTTACGAATTTCAATAGCCAGTCGCCATTCTTTTCGCATATCGAAAAATGATGATGCCAAAGGCGAGGCATTCTGGCGCGAACTTTATCATTTTTTTATAAAAAAATTATAGAAAATTATTTAATTTACATCTTACCATATATTTATAATAATTTTAAATAATTTTCATATGAAAATTACCATTTAAACAAGTGGAAAACCATTGTGAAAAATAAACATTATTCGCGCCAAAGTTTACCCTTTTCCATTCAAGACACGTAGCACATTAAATTTTCAAATCAAATAATTTTATTATTTCTGAAAGAAAGTCTATAAAATTTTTAAACCATTATATTAAGAAATGTTAATAGTTTTAAAAAATTGTATATTTTTAAAAAAATATCCATAAAATTATTAGTTATGCGATGGAAAACAATAGACACAGTATGTTAACCTCTGGCAGGGGGCGCTTTTAAGAAGCCACGTGAATAAAAAAATATTTTTTTTTTATTTTAATTAAATAAAAATTTTATCATTTCCATGATAATGAATTAATAAATTAAATAAAAAATAGATAAACTGATTAAAAATGCACTTATTTATGTTCAATACAAATTTAAAGGTTAGCTTTTTTAAACCATTATATTGACTTTAAATCATTTATTTATTTTACCTTAAATTAGTTAATAAACACAAACACACTATATTGTATCTCATTAGATTTTTTAAATTAATTTAATGTACAATTTAATAGATATTTTTAATGATTTTCAATGATATTTAAAAGATTTTCCGCGCACAAGAATGGAAACAAGCGACAACTGTAAAAGATCTTTTCGTGTGCGGTTCAGATGTTCAATGCTGTATATTATTTGGGTTTGTTTACGAAAGTATGTGTGAACATATAATTTATAAAATGTACTAGATTATCAAATATTATCAGGTTATTCGATAAAATTTTAATTCATAATGGGCTAAAATAAATAAAATTGAAATTTTGAACAACTATTCATTGTATTTATATTTTCTCTATTAAGAAAATGTATTATAAGAAAGTGTAGAGTACAATGTTTTTAATTGACAATTTGTATAATAAGCAATTGACTAATGTATATATTATTCACATGTGTCAAATAATATAATAAAGTGAGAAATATCGTAATAAAATATTCAAATATGAATTGATAAATATAATTAGAAGTCATTTGTCCTTTCTATTATTTTCGTTTAAAGATAGGCACATCCCAAGTGAAACCTAGCGTTTGTAATATGAAACATATCTTAATGGGTAGTAATTTGAACGAGTAGTGTATAGAGATTAGCCTAAAATATTGTTTTCCATATCGAGTGCAAAGGTTTTTTGATATATACATGACAATTTTAATAATAAATTTCATAAAAAATGTAGTATGAAGGAATTGTTTTCAACTTTTATGTATGTCTGACCACCAAATTTCATAAAAACGAATAAAGAATAACATAATTATGAGAACAAAATATATTTTAAAAATTGGGGAAAAGGTAATTGTATATGGTATCATTACATATGGTTTTCATCGGTAAATTGTTAAACGTTCTATATGTGTGCAGTTAAGAATGTTTTAAAGTATACACAAGATGACAGAGCAAATGCGTTGCTATGTGAAAGGGAAGTAAAACCGATAGACCATTTGAAAAGGTTTTCTTTTTACACATTAACATTAATTGGTTATATTATCGACTATTTTTGTAAATAAAATCAATATCATTTAAATTTATATATATCCAAAGAGATTAGTCAAAACCTTATTAAAATAAATATGTTTTCGGATATATGTTTGTCCGTACAAATTGACCATAATTGAAGTCTAATATGCATGCAAATTTAACTAAAAAGGTTGGCGAAATATAATATAAAATAAAAAACTATTAAACAAAAATACACAGTCAATAACAAATCATTGAACTTCTGTTTCTAATTCAAAACTATAATGAATATTTAAAATAAGACTACTGCTGTTGTATAATTTTGGTGAAAAATAAATATTTTACATAAAACATTTATATTGTTTCGATAAATATTTAAAATTATCAATGCGCTCAAACTAGTGTGAATCTAGTACCTTGTAAATAAAGTTTCGAAATTATTTACATGCATGTATTTGTTGGTGTCATCGGCCGGACACAAATCGACAACCGGTAATCATCTTATTTGTAGTGGTAGCAAAACAAACCGTAAACTTTGTAACATATGGTTTTTGTTTGGATTACGTGATACCATCTATTATCGGTAACAGAAAATTTCGTATTCAATGAGGGAAAATTGAATTGGAAAATAACGAATTTTGACAATGTTTAAAATTCAAATGTTTTAGAAATTTTTTTTTTGATTTGAAAATTCTGTATCTTTGATATTAAGTGGGAGGAGTATTTGATATATTATAGTGGGTCTACTTTGCGTGCAATTTATGCAAATGTGTCTACTTTTCAATTTATGGAAATTCTACATGAAATACGATGTCTTTCATAGAACAGCAATATAATGAGACGATTACCTGCAGTTTCTACTCAACTACATCTTTAGCATTCGATGTACAACTGTTATGGATATTTTAAATAACGTAAAGAAAGGAATTGTATTCAAAAGGAAACACAATAATGAATTTCTAAATCAGCATAATATTTTCTGTATTTATAAATTGGTATCACTAAACTTTTAGTTCGGTCTGAGGTTATAATAGTTATAAAACAACAAAAAAAAAAAAAAAGTAATACCATAAATCACTCCAGTTTAAATGTAATTTAAAATAATTTATTAAAACAACACGTCTCACACACTCTATAATATATACACACATAGAATTTTTTCACAATAAACACCAAAACATTTTATTTTAACAACAAAAACAAAATCACTTAATTCACATAAAAAACGTAACAATAATTTTAATCAAAATATAATTCGTAAAAATAATATTTAAAATACACAAATAATTTCCAATAGTCAGCAGAAATATTTAGTACACAAATTATAATTGAATTACAAATTATATGCACCCAAACGAGTTCAATGGCACTAAATTAGGTTTTATTTATTTGCATAAATGAGAAAGTATTTCGTCATAATTGAATCAATTATTTGAATCAAATTATAGGTAAGCGACATATTAAAAACTTTTTATAGATTAAATAATGCGTTTAACATTGTTTCAATCAGCATCCAGTATCATCATCAACATCACCATCATCTTAACCTTCAATTTAGGAGGGAACATCATAGAGCATCAACACACAACCGCCATTGTTAACGATTTGTAGCCATCAACATCTTTTCAAACACTTACCATACATCGGAACCATAGTCCCTTTTTAATTTCCTTTCTTCGCTGTTTTCAGTCGATCAAGTCTTATATACTATTCTGAACATTCCAATCTACCGTATATATACCTTGCTATATGATAGACCGGACACCTCAAAATGCTACAAAATTTACTAATACTCAATTGGTATTAAATTTGATACAAAAATACATAATTATATGTGTCTAATAACATATTGATAAAAACTTAAAATTTACACACAATAAAATTGATTTGAAAAAATGCACACAACTTCAGATTCCAATAAATTTATTTCGACTATCACATCCCAGTCAGCATTGCAAGCTTATATCTTTTCAGCATCACCATTTTTTGCCAAATAAATTTCCAAATATTGGAAGCGTTCTATACCTTGTTCATTATTGTATTTTCGATTTAAGACGGCATGCCATTAGTTTCGTCATTGAAGCATTCATAATTCCGAACAATACCTCCACTAATCAATTCGTTTTCAGTTTCATGTCCGTTTCTGATTTTGCATAAAGCAGTGCAGTTTGTTTCTTAAATCTTCTCACCTTCCCCATATCTATCTACTACTTAACATTTTGTTATACTTTGCGGCATTAAAAAACATGTTTGATGTTTTTTTTTTGCTTAAAAAAAGGGTGAATAGGGTTAATATTATTCATAATTTTACTTACAGTTGCTTAAAATCAATGCATTTCTCATATATTTTCTTTCTGATGTCATTGAGTTGCAAGCGGACGTCTACAATGACCTAACCGCTTTATGGTGGTTGTAATTGATTAGAAGTGATTACATTTTCATCACTACCAAAGTGGCAGAAATTTGTTTAATTGCGTTGATATCCTGCATTTATTTAAACAACTCAAAATACTGACTGATAATAGCATATACTGATAACAAATACAATATATCAATCACTTCAACAACTTCAAGATTTCAGAACTGTCAACTGAAATATTCAAATGTATTGATAATTTATAACTGAATGATTTGCTATTTCATTTTCATCTTTGCGATCCATTTATTGTTTCCTTACCAATTAAAGTTTGCAGACAAAAACATAAATACTATAAATCTATAAAAGATGAGAGTAGAAATGTTTTGATTGCTGACAGAGAAGTAAATAATAATAGGTGGAAACAATACTTCAATCAGCTTTCGAACGAAAAATATTTTCATCAGCAGATTTTTTTTTATAAAATCCTATTTTGGGCCCGTGAACACCAGTTACTCCACATGAAGTCGAAATTTCTGTGAAAAGGATGAAGCAAAATAAGGCATGTTGGTACAGGAAACATTCATTCAATCAGATCTTTGGAAGTATCTGAGTGATTTTGGGTATCAATTGATAGAAAATTTATTAGCTGAGATCTTAAGCGAAGATGCGATGCCGAATTCATGAAGACAAACTTTATTTTACCATTTTATAAAAACCAATAGTACTTCAAGCAATTGAGTAAAAATTAGAGTAGGAATGCATACAAAAACTCATAAAACTGGCAAACGTAAACTCAGTGGCTCTCTGTACTGATAGCAGTTCATGAGGTAATCGTAAGGTAATGAGAATTCAGATAAGCTTCCAAGTTGGGCTCATCGTCAACATTTACTGGGGCTGAAGCATTCTGCGGAATAGCCAAATATACGGTCAAATCGACTATTAAAATTTGGAAGGCTAGTAAACTATTGGTACATCATTACAGATCACACAACTGTGTGAAACAATTTCTACAACTGTACTACAGACATACAACCATAAAAATCGGGTTGGCTAAAAATGACTTAAAGACTATCACTGGCCTACTGCACGGGGCATTAGGGCATGAAATACCATTTAAAATTAATAAATCTGATTATGCTAGAAATGGCAATAATGAAAATGAAACTTCCGAGCATATTATAATTTTCTATGTGAATACAATTATCTCACCAAAAAAAGAATGCGATACTTGGGAGGAAATATCTTGCAAGACATTTCGAATTTGGAACTCAGAAAGATTCTGAAACTGATGTAGATGTAATAAAAAATTAAAGTATCCACAATAAACCCTCTGGGTCTCGGATAGTGGTGGATTAAAAAGTCCATAAACCCTCAAAACAATCTAATCGAATCTAATTTAGCTACATAAAACAACACTACAACATATGTTGTCCAAGTCATCAATTGAAGGTGATCTGATGTACTGTTTAAACTATTGCAGGTAACATATATCGTACTCAGGCTGAAATTAAATTGAAGGTGAAACATATTTAATTTATATAAACAAAACAACTTATGAAAAGTAAGATTGTTGTGATGGGAATTGGCATTCAATATAAATTGCATTTGACTGACCGTATTATCGACGCTCGAACCAAATAGAACATTATATTTGTCACTCAATTCCAAACAACAATAAGAATTTTACATAATAATTGATATAATTTACGTTATATTCTAATTAAAATTTTCAATTGCTACGATTCGATATGATCCGTACATTATTTTCTGTATATTCAAAAATATAATTGTACTTCCTACATTGAAAACATTAATATTGCAACTCAATGTACAAAAAATTGTTACTGTAATGTATTTAAGACATTCCACTAATGTTCATTGTTGCTATTTGATTAAAATATTTGATTCACTTAATTGTACCCTGGTACTCTTATCAAATCGGTATTTATCATAACTTTTGCAATACAAATTAACCAAATTTCTTCAACTAAAGAAGCTATCTATTCATTCTAACGAATGACGCTATATGAACCTAGCACAACCCTTGAACAGTTAACCAAAATTTTTTAATACAAAACCTTCTGGTTTTATATTAAGAAGATAGACCAAAGAAAACAAATTAAGTTTCTAATTTTCCAATTATCAAATTGATGATTTTATCTACAATGTATTTCTGCATTTTGTTTCTTTTTCAGTTTTTTTTTGCTTGTTGTTTTAATTTAAATTTATATAAATGAATATTCTATTTTATGTAAAATTTACTTAAATTGGAGCCGTTTGAAAACCACGAGCAGCATACTCATTTGGTTTGGTACGATCGGACAATTTTGGAAATTCAGCATCACCTGGATCTACAGCACTTCTTGATGAAATTACACGCCAACCACCTTTACGTGTCCAATCCTAAAAATAAATATTGAATAAAATTATTTAATTAATCTAACAGTTTATATGATAGTTAAAATGGCAAAGGGTTACTACAGAATGTTATGTTAAAAAGGAATAAAAATAAAGAAGTGATGAATTACACTTAGTTTAAAACTTCGTCACCATTCTCAATATCGTTTGCATCATCATCGGTTCACTTTGTATTTAAAAACATTAATATTTTTTGACAGATAATTTTTAATATTTTGATTTCTTTCCTCGTCGTCTCTCATGCCCTATTTCAAATTCACAATCACGTCATCTGCTAGTTTTTCACTAGTTTCATTATTGTGGTTCGTCGCTCACAATTAGCGTTCCCAGATGACCTCTACCTTTGGAAGTATTATAATTATTCTTACTGATTTGACATACTGAAATTAAACTCCTTTTACACAAATGTACCATGACATTTACTTCACACATATCGGTAAATTAATTTATCAATCAATTGGAGATTAACGTACTACGAGGTTTTATGTGATCGATAAATATGACCTAAAGAGGACGGTGTATATGAAACAGTAGATCGACCGATAATGAGTAAACAGTTCTGAATGTTAGACTGTACCCATATGCAGAAAATATACAGAACCGAATTAAGAATGTTAAGATGGTCATCCGAAGTAACATTGCAGAATAGAATTGAAAACTAATTTGGGGCAATTTAAAAATTCCACCTATTACAATTTATTCACTCAAAGAAGATAAATATGCGGTCACATAATTGCGTAGACCGGAAACTCAAAGCGTAAAATTTACTATAAATAATGGCAATGTTGCGAGAAAACGTGGCCAACAGCAAGCAACTTGGTGGTTTTTGGTTGTTTAAAATGATTTGAATAGATTAAATGCAGACAGTGAGTGACGATACACAAGACAAAAATAGATTAAGAAGTAGAAGGACTGATCCTGAATAACGAATAAGACAAGAAAAAGAAGAAGAAGGTATTAACGTGAAGAGATTCACAACACAAAATAAAATTATAACGTGCCTTTAAAAGGTTGAAACTATTTAATTCATACAGCCACGATGGTTAGTAAATAAGTATCACATCCCAACGTTACAATTGGTATATTGGGGATTTGGCATTGAGTGCGGTTATCTCGAAAAAAATTTTACTATCAAATATTCTCTGTTAACCATACTTAATCACAAAGTCATTTTTATACTGTGCGTTTCAGCTTACGCATTACATATTGAGAGCTAATTTTTAAGAGGACCCGAATATAATTTTTTTTTATCTTATCCCTTAATTTATTCCGGACGAATCAACATTCTTAAATTGATTGTAAGTACTTTTGTTTATATGATGGTTTCTCCAGTCATATTCATTGTCGCGAGAAAACGTGGTTTACTTTGTTATCGGTTTCTCGAAATGATAAACATGTGAAGAAATAGATCGAAAAGCAGAACAACCAATTCTGAATAAGGAATAGAGCAAGAAAGAAGAAGAAGAGGAAGATTTGCCATTAATTTTGGTAAAATTAGACTATTGCAATGTTGCACACACAGATCATAGTGTTGATATTTAGAATATCCTTACAAACAAAGGTAGTCTAAGTGCTATAATTGATGTTAATATATCATATATTAGATCACATTTAAATACATACAATTATAGGATCGGTGATCTATTTCATTTACTAGTTTAGTATACTTAAAAAATGAAAATTAATCATGAGCGTTTTTGTTGGATAGCTTTTAATGTTGCCTAATTCAGTAGCAAAATGTGGAACGGCTTGGTTCGGTAAAAAAAGCCTCAGCATACACGACAATTGATTAGTTTGTCAATGCAGAATTCAAAAGAAGAAAAATAAATTACAAAATCTATAAAACATAATCTGTGTGAACAGAGTATTGTCAATTGGGTAAAGGTGTTGGAGAACACGTACGGGGGGATAAGCATAATCAATAATGGCGATCGGGCACATATGCTGCAAATTCAAATAACACAAGCGGACACCTACTGTCTAAAATAAGAATGTTGACCGGAAAGTGCTTCAGAACAGTACGTTCAATTCAATTTAGTAATCCAGTAATGCTTGTTTGATGGAAAAAATTACCAGCATCTGGACAGAATACTTTAACGAAACGCTGAAACGACTTATGGATCAGATTGCTCAGAGTCCAATTACGAGAAGGCCAACTTAATGAATATTCCAAGATTTTACTCCAAGTAAATAACAGACAGGTTCCCGACCGTGCACCTATCACATAAAAACATTTAGAATCATATCTATGGAATACCGTACAAATTGATTATAAACATGATCCGCGGTTCTTATCGTATTTATTGCACTGTATATTATATATATAAACATCATATAATAAACA
>JANSTX010006891.1:4144-15746 GCA_027564355.1 Penthetria funebris | reverse complement strand
GAGTAGAAACATACACATGTTGTGATTGTGTTTTTACAAAACACTGGTTAATTGATAGTCTCCAATAACACTGTGCTTGCGCTTGACACATCCACGGCTTTTGACAGAGTTGGGCATTCGAAATTATTATCAAAACTGGCCTTTTATGGTATTCCTCTTATTTCAAATTTTCCTAATAGTCGCTCGATTCGGATTGTTTCACGAATGCGTCACATCTGATGGTTCTCAACTTGATGCAGGTGTTCATCAGTTCACAAATACGCTGATGACAACACTCTGATTCGCTCTTATTATGTCAACAAAAGGTTTCCCGATGGTCGGTTCGCATCGCGATAATATGGGCAATAAAATCAAATTCTGATTGAATTTGATCGTATTCAACGCTTGGTTCTTTTCTGTAGAACCATCTTTTTGGAGATAGATTATCTTTACGGCCTCCCGGCATTTATTCGAATATTCACAAATTCCTGCTTTCATAACCGCCATTCTTATGAGCCAATTAAAAAATTTTAAACTCACAACATGCGACATTTGGAATTATTGTACTCAATACCAAAAAAGAGGATTCCAGACGTTTGCTGAATAATGTTGTAGGTTACGAATGAGTAATTGTTCTGTCAACATATTGCCAAATGTCCTTATCTTTATAGTAGAGAGTGATTTGTATTTGTATTTGCTTACCAAATACCTCCGCGTCTCCTCATCTTCAAATTTTTTTTTGCAAATTGGATCTGTACTAATACCAATGTGGAACTAGGCCGGTACGTACACATTACAACAATTTATTTACACATTTTTATCTCAATGATCTGTGTGTCTGATTGTGCAACTTATTTGAATTAGACCCTGTAATGTGGTAGGTCCTAAATTATACTATTATACTGATTAATCTCAATATCATACAGCCTACGATACGGTTCGCATTACACCTTAGATTAGTACTTTTCGGAGAGACTTGGTCAGAGTTAATTCTCGACACTCGTTTTGCATCGTCCACAGGGTAGTTCGTTAAAAGGCTCCGAATCAAGAGTAAGCACGTCCCTAATTGGGCGTAGGGACGTGCTTACTCTTGACTCGGCGCCACAAGGACAATGTTGTCTCTTCACACCACCTAAACTTTAGTACATACTACTGTATTATCATGTCGATTTGTATCATACAATCAATATTATGAAGTTATGGTTTTCCATCCGAAATTTCTGTTGAAGACAATAATAATTACCACCTGAATTCATAAGAATTTGTTGCGCGATATTTTTGTTCTTTGATAATTGTTTTATTTTTTTATTATTTTTAATTCTTTATATTTTTTTGCAGGCCAAGAATATAAATCATTGGAACAGTCAACTGCACCACCATCCAAAGAATATCCATTTGTATTGGATCCATTTCAAAAAGAAGCAATCCTATGCATTGATAATAATCAATCGGTTTTAGTGTCAGCACATACATCAGCTGGTAAAACAGTTGTTGCCGAATATGCAATTGCAAAATCATTGGCATTAAAACAACGTGTCATTTATACAACACCAATTAAAGCATTGTCAAATCAAAAATATCGTGAATTTAGTGAAGAATTTAAAGATGTTGGTTTGGTAACTGGTGATGCCACCATAAATCCATCGGCATCATGTCTTATTATGACAACTGAAATTCTTAGAAATATGTTGTATCGCGGATCGGAAATAATGCGTGAAGTTGGTTGGGTGATTTTCGATGAAATTCATTATATGCGTGACAAGGAACGTGGCGTTGTATGGGAAGAGACAATCATTCTATTGCCCGACAATGTTCATTATGTATTTTTATCAGCAACAATACCAAATGCACGTCAATTTTGTGAATGGATATGCTATTTACATAAACAACCGTGTCATGTTGTTTACACCGATTATAGACCGACACCATTACAACATTATTTATTTCCGGCCGGTGGTGATGGTATACATTTGGTTGTCGATGAAAAGGGTCAATTTAAAGAGGATAATTTTAATATGGCCATGAATGTATTACAAAATGCTGGTGATGCGGCAAAGGGTGATCAGAGAGGACGTAAAGGTGGCATTAAAGGTGCAAATGCTAGTCAAACAAATATTTTTAAAATTGTTAAAATGATAATGGAACGAAATTTTGCTCCGGTCATAATATTTTCGTTTAGTAAAAAAGATTGTGAAGTTTATGCAATGCAAATGGCAAAATTAGATTTTAATACAATTGATGAGAAAAAATTAGTGGATGAAGTTTTTAATAATGCAATGGAAGTATTAACAGAAGAAGATAGACAATTGCCACAAGTTGAAAATGTTTTACCATTATTAAGACGTGGCATTGGCATACATCACGGTGGTTTATTACCAATATTAAAGGAAACAATTGAAATATTATTTGGTGAGGGACTTATAAAGGCGTTATTTGCAACAGAAACATTTGCAATGGGTTTAAATATGCCAGCCAGAACTGTACTATTTACATCACCACGCAAATTTGATGGCAAAGATTTTCGTTGGGTTACATCCGGAGAATATATACAAATGTCTGGACGCGCTGGACGTCGTGGTTTAGATGACAAAGGTATTGTTATATTAATGATTGATGAAAAAGTATCACCAACCGTTGGCAAAGAAATTATCCAAGGTAAACCGGATCCAATAAATTCAGCATTTCATTTAACATATAATATGGTTTTGAATTTGTTACGTGTCGAAGAAATAAATCCAGAATATATGTTGGAACGTTCATTTTTTCAATTTCAAAATCAATCGTCTATACCGGATTTATATCGTAAGGTACAAGATAAACAAGATGAATTAAATGCAATGAATATACCAAATGAATCGAATGTTGCATCTTATTATCATATAAGAGAACAACTTGATAATTTAGGTAAAGAATTTCGTAATTTTATCACATTACCAATTTATTTGGTACCATTTTTACAACCGGGACGTATGGTTAAAATACAAAAAGAAAACGATGAATTCGATTGGGGTATTATTGTTAATTTTAAGAAACAAAATGATGAGAAAAAAAATCCAGCAAATGCTGAATCAATTATTGTTGTTGACATTTTATTACATGTTGATAATGATTTTGAAAAGGATTCAATACCACGTCCATGTCCATCAGATAAAAAGGGTTCCGTTGAAGTTGTACCCGTTTTACATACATTAATTTCACGTATCAGTTCATTACGTTTATATTATCCATCTGATTTAAGGCCACCAGACAATAGACGTTCGGTATTGAAAACAATAGAAGAGGTTAAGAAACGTTTTCCAAATGGTCCACCACTTTTGAATCCCATTGACGATATGAATATAAAAGATACAAATTTTAAAAATATTGTCGATATGATTGATAAATTTGAGAAACAATTATTTGCCCATCCATTGCATAATTCACCGGAATTAGATAATTTATATACAAAATATTCAAATAAACTTCAAGTACAAGGTGATTTAAAAATGGGTAAAGATGCGCTACGTAAGGCCAAAAGTTTATTACAAATGGATGAATTAAAATATCGTAAACGTGTTTTAAGACGTTTGGGCTATTGTACATCAGCCGATGTTATTGAATTTAAGGGACGTGTTGCTTGTGAATTAAGTTCGGCCGATGAATTACTTATGACGGAAATGATTTTCAATGGGGTTTTTAATAATTTATCAACTGGACAGTGTGTATCGTTGTTATCGTGTTTTGTTTGTGACGAGAAAAGTTCCGAATCATCGGCTTCAGCAGAAGAACTTTCAGGTAGGTACTCATATTTTACCAAGTTATTTGTTGGGTAATGAGTTTAAAATTATCAATATCAAATTAAACTTAGTTAAAATGTAAGTGCTTGGTCCCGGTTGGACACCTATTTAATTAGTAAAATCAATTCCACCTACCTATAGGCAGTTGTTGGCGTAATTCTATAACTCGCACTGCTAAATATTGTCGATTACACTCGAAACATCAACAAATAACGTCGGATTGCTCTCAGGAATACGATGACAACATTTGGCTTACAGAAAACGAACGCGATTTAGAATATGCAATATTATAACCGTGTTTGAAACAATGAATCTGTCGCAGTAGGTGGCACTGAAATTTAAGATATATAGATTCGATGTTCTGGAATGCTGTTCTGTTCTGGAAGCTGGAATGTGTTTTGTGGCCTTATTTCTATTCGTCTTAGATTGTGTTTTTACAAAAAAAAAAAAAAAAAAACACATAATTCACTTAATCTCAAATTGTATATTTTCAAATCAAATTTTTTATCGGGACTATTTATTGTGTGGATGCGTACCAAATAAAATGTCAATGAGAATTTTTGTTGATTTTCGGATCTGGACTAGATTATTAGACGAGTGATTGAAGGTATGTGCCTTTACTGCTTAGAAATTGTGAATAATTGCGCTTCTACATTGATGCCATATGCTCCCGTGTGAAAGATTGAGATGATAATGGTGATGAACTTGAATGACTTTTAAAATTATTCTTTCTATCTATCCTTTTTTGTCTACATTATTCTTAGCATTAAATAGAGTTTTTTTTGTTTAAATTAAATCTATAATTTGTAAATATATGGTCTTTGAAATATTTAATTACGTGATAGATAATTTAAAAGCGTTTACATTACAGGTCCATTACGACAAATGCAGGATCTTGCACGTCGTATTGCAAAAGTATCAATTGAATGTAAATTAGATTTAGATGAAGAAAAATATATTGAAAAATTTAAACCATTTTTAATGGACGTTGTACTTGCATGGTGTAAGGGTGCCTCATTTTTAAATTTATGTAAAATGACAGACATATTCGAAGGTTCAATTATTAGATGTATGCGACGATTAGAAGAATTGTTGAGACAAATGTGTCAAGCATCGAAGACTATTGGTAACACCGAATTAGAAAATAAATTTTCAGAAGGTATTCGTTTATTGAAAAGAGATATTGTTTTTGCAGCATCGCTTTATTTATAATTTTTTTTTGTACAAAATCAAACAAATTTCAGCAAAAAAAAATAAAAATAAAAAATAGATACAAAATCAGTGAATTGATAAATTATGTTAATTTCATAAATGTTGTTATGTTATTATTAAGTTTGTAGAAACAAAATTGTACGAATAGTAATTTATGAACAATTTTATTTCAAAAAAAAAAAGAAGAAAACAGTAATTAAAAACATATTTTTAACAAATTTGTAAAATTTTAGTATTTAGTAACATTGTAGCATTTGATGGCGTATGGAGGTAGTTCAACTAATACATTGCCATCGTTTTTCTACGTGATATCATCGGAATGTATTTCGGGATTGTTTACTGTATGGAAAAATATCTCACTAACAAATTAGGTAACTGTGAATTTATGTACATGAACTAATCAAATGGATAATAGTGCATAATTTTCAGATCACCACTGTTTCTGCTCGCCTTAAACGAGGTTATGATAAAATTAACTACTGAAAATCGTATCGTATCAGATTACGTCTAATGATGATATTTGTGTAAGACAGAAATTCGGGTTAAATTGGAACAACATGTGAAATACAGTTAAGTCGGTCTAAAGTAAGAAACTGATCAAGATTGTTGGCGAGTCTACGAAAATGTTCACTATTTTTATTTATAAGTAGAATACTTACAATGTTTGAGATTTTTTAATTTTGCTAGGTGGAAAGGGCGGCCTTTATGCACATTATCTAGGATTACTTGACCCGAGTATGGGCGAGGTAAAACGGAAGAACTCCTACGATTATCCCGTCGTGACGTGACCAGGTTCGTGGTAATTCCCAAAGGGACATTGGCCGGTCGGGGAACATGCGTCAAGATTGGGTATCCCTTTTAATTCCTTTTGTCGCAGTTTGCGACGATAGGAAAACTACAGAGCACTTTTTATGCAGATTTCCGGCACTTTCTCAGCAGATTTATAGGCTGCTGGACGGGCATATACTACCGGTGTAACCAACCAACCAAGGCAACCAGCCGGTGGCATACGAAAAATACGCACTTAACTGGAATTCTTAGAGTATATATATAATATATATGTGTTAGCTTAAAAATGTCTGACCAAATCAAATATTAAACCAGAATGTTTATATAAAAATGGCTGATCTGCAGACGATGAACTGGATTGTTAACTGAAGAAAGTGGAATTGGTTTAACCACACACTGAGACGAAAAGTCGATGGTATATTTTGAAATACGCACTTGACTAAAATATTGAAGTACAACGTGGCAAAGAAACTGGCATTAAGGAATTTTGAATCAGTGGTGTATGTGTTACGATCAGAAGCCGTTAACAATGGCGGTTGTTCATTGACGCCCAATGCTTCCTTCTGGAATAAATGTAGAGATGATGTTAAATTAAAATATGCATATTGTGCACAACATTTCATTACATTCCCTCGATAAATAATTTCCTTTCCCTATATTATTGTATTTCATAATTTAAATCTACATATGATACAATTTTAAATGTTTCGCGCTCTTAACTACACATATTTCTCCTTCTTCAAGGAAAAGCTTTAGAAAATTATTTCCAAAGCTACAAAGAAAATATTAAATCAATATTTCACATGGTTACGGTGCTTTTTGTGCTACGTGAGTTTATATTTGATTTAATTATGGAAATATACACGGCTATATATTTTCTAAACGCATGCGAAATAACATCCGTCATACATAAAAACGGCTAATAGTATTTCATAATTTGCCTATGTTGTGGCCCGTTTATTTTCATATTTCACGATTCACGAAAAAAAAAAGAAAAAAAGTAAAAAATTGTATTTCTACAATTTTCGCCCAGTAGCTGCTACACATCATATATATGCATGTATTGGGAAGGGCAAGCATGCGTATCCATTAGCAATAGTAGTAAGCTTTTCATATTGTGTCGTCTTTTCGTCGTGTCTTACTATATGTGAACAAATTTTATTATAAAGAACCATTTTAAAATAAGCGAATTTTTTTTTGATGGTTTCCCAAATTTTTAAAACAATTTTAAACATTTATTGTGAAATATGAAATTCGTTAATAACAAAAAAATGTGTGCAATAACAATTTCATTTATTGTATTAATGAAATATTTGGAATAACGGTGTGTTTTTGTGGTATATACAAAAAAAATAAAAGAAAAGTCGATCTTCTTAGTCAAAATGTTTTATGAAAATTTGAATGAGAGTAGTAGTAGTACGTAAAACATATTTTTCCAATTAATGTTAAATTGAATTCAATGTATGCAATTTTGGCCTTGGAAAATGACCTAAAAATGCTACATCGATGAAAATTTTATTAATATAAATTAATATTAAACAAATAATAAATTAAATATAATAATAATCTAATAGAAATTAAAGTATTTAAGATATTTCTAATTTACAACAATAAATGAATGGTGTGTATTTTTATAATACCAACAGAAATATCAAAAAAGAATGCATTTTCATTTCACACGTATATATTTAACGAAACATACACATTTATCGATTTGTAACATTTAAAACATCTTAAAACAATTTTTTTTTATTTTTTTTAAATAATAATGCGAAGAAAATCGTTAAATTATTAGGAAATGTTTTAAATAAAATAGAATTTAAAATTATGTAATGAAATTTTTGTGGCGAAAATAAAAAAAAAAAAATATTGCGATTTGTTTATAAAAACACGTTTCTATTGAAATGTTATATAGTAAAATTTGAGTTAAAAAAGAAAATGATAGTAAAAAGACAGTGTTCGTTCGCCCCGCACATTAATGGTGGCATAGTGTAATGAAAATTCTATATTATGGAATACAATCCAACGATATTTACTGATATATTGAGGCGGAATATTGCACTTATTAGGAAAAATTCAAGAGTGTTTATATACATATACATATTTGTATAAATGAAATAGTGCGAATTTTCCACATACTACACACAACAAAAAAATTTGTAGTAAAATTGTGTTCAACTATTTTTATTTCGGAAAATTAATTAGCCCAATTTGTGATTTGTTTATATAATAAATTTAAAAATTAATAAATAACAAAAAATTAAATAAAATAACAATTAAGTAGCTTTATTCTGTTTTAAATTAAGTGTGTTTTTTTTTTTTGTTTTCGATAAAAATATTATTTAAATAATAAAAAGTGTTAAAAAATTCGTTGAAAATGAGTCGATTTTATTCAGGCATTTTAACACTTTTTCTGTGTTTGTTTGTGGTTGTCGTGACATTAGTGGTGGCCGATCAGGATGAGGATATACCACACAATGAGTAAGTGTTTCCTAATTTTATTGACTTAATAGTAGTTATAATATAATATAATATTACAATCTATATAATGATTGTGTGTTCATGATTGCCACACCTAATTTATTTATTTGTATAATTTGATTTGTCCTTAAAAGTTTTTTTCTTCTTCTATAATAATATTATTGATAATTTATCTTCCTATTGCTCATTTTGGTTAATGAAGACGAACTGTAAAATACATAGAATTATTATAAAAAAATATTTTACTTTAATCAAATACAGAACAACTTATGACTACTGTTGACGGATGAAATCATAAAGATTTATTATAATTATTCTTGTAATTTTTTAAAAATATTTATAAATAATACAATCCATGTCAAACGCAAAAATGAACTTGCAGAATCATTAGTTGTTGATTGAACAATATTTTCCAAAACATTTGAAAGCATTAGGAATGTTTCAAAATCAAGGAGATACCCGAATATCCACATGGTTTTAAACTCGGCTACTTATTGCAAAAGCAGTCAAAACCAACTTGAAAATATGATCAAATACAAAGTTATACCCCACTCGCCGCATTCACCGGACATTGCTCCTTTCGATTACCACTTGTTCCGATCGATGACTCATAACCTGACTGTGCTGCACTCACATTCTTATAATCATGCCAGAAAAATGACTCGATTAGTGAAAAGTTTCAAAAGATGAGCGCGGTTTTTTCAATGCCGAAATGTAAGAAAGAGGGGAGAAAGTAGTCGCTAGTGATTGAGAATATACTTTCAATGACATGTCTGTACTAATTTTTCTAAATAAGTATTCAATTTTACCAATACTACACTTATTGGTTTAAAAATTTTACTACCTTAATTTCAATTAACATAGATGCCATTGACGGTGAGTGGCAACAAATCAGACTTTCATCTTTGTTTTGGCCTTACTCAGTCAATGTCGTAACTTAATTATCGATTTTTTATCAGTAGATAAAGGTGTGACAGGTGTCTGGAATACTAAGTCGAGTGTGGGCAGTTCACATAAGTTTCTCGTAAACTTAAATTGCGTATATTTTGAAGACAAATTGTTTATCAGTGCTATCATTTGAAAGCAAAGATCTTAAAAACACCATACACTCACATTACTGAATAACTTATTTTTGAACATTTTTAATTACATTATTAACCAAAGCATAGCTTATATTCATAAAATATACCTCACGCTGCTCACTCAACTCTCTGGTATATTGTTCAATCGATTTGATTGACATGTCCGCTTATTCAAGCAGATACGTACATAACGGAGGTTTGTGAAATATAGTTAAACTCTGTTTAAAGATAACTATTTCAATGATGTAACAATTGATTCGATAATAATATACCATATTGTAGTTGAAAATAAATAAATAGATGTGGTAAGGCGGTTGCAATATTTTTTAATCAATTATTTGGCAATGGAAACTGCCATTGATAACGATATCGTGTAGCGAAGGTTCTAATGTATTTGATACAGTGGTAGTCAACATGAATTTCATGAAATTATTGCATAACATCTAGAAGTTGCCCATGAATTTTAAAGTATTTCGACAATCTATGTTTATATAGTAATTTATGAATTGATTGCCACATGAAACGCCAATAGATTTATTTAAATGAATATGTTCATAAGTTTTATAGTGCATCTATAAGACTGTGTTTCCCTGTGAAATTAGGGTGATGAGATGAATATCAACTTAACTAAGCCAATTATTAACTATTAATTGCTGTATTCAAAATTGATTTCACAAATAGAAAAAAGTCCTTTAGATTTCAAACATTCTATTAATCATTAAAGATGTACATTGATAGACGATGGTGACTTATTGTAGATAGATGCTATACAATCTATTTCGTTACAAACAAATTTCCGATCAAATATTTATATCCACCTGTTATTGAAAGTCTACATACAAAATAATATAATTTATCAACTAAAACGCTTGCAGTTACATTGGTCATTTATCTATTCATATATACATACCATACTGTTGCCATATAGCGTAGTGAATTTCCTATATGGTCCTCTTCATGATTAATGTTCACCTAATACCACAATAATACTCTGAATATATTTATTTTGCAACATTTCCGTGAAACTCCAAATATCAAAAATTGTTTTTCTTATTTATTTGTATTTGTATATTGAATTCAGGGTTAATTTTTCCTTATATTTGCGGGTAAGTGGCTTCAGCAATCATCTATAGATTATTTTAATTAATGTATATTAAATCATTTGAAAATTGATGTTAATCATGCAGTTATATATTAGTGCAATTATATTATGTAACACCATAAAAAAAATTGATTCCACATAAGATGTACATACCATTTAGTTGAAATAATCAAATATGTTACAAACAATAGTCAATATCAAATAATCATCTAGTCTAAGATATCCAAGATATCACAAATATTTGTGGTTGTGATACAAAATGTGATTTCGACTTAAGTATAGTAAGAAGCAAAAACTCATTCAATAGATTGACTATTTACGTTCAATAAAGTATAATCTTACGTCAAATAATATCATTATGATTTATATTATCCTTCATCTAAAGAGAGAATGAAAGTATTGTATTAGCTTTAGAAAAATGTCAACAGCTATTAAAGTTGAAGTTAGAAAAATTAAAGTATTTATGCAAAAAAAAAATCGCTAAAAACCCCAAGTTTAGGCTTAAAAGAAATTAATTAGAGATATGCAGAAAACATTTGCAGTAGTGAAACTATCATTATCTCGTGATGGACAGGCAGAATCAAATCTATATACCAACCTGCTACAAAGGCCGGCAGGATGATACATTTCCCTTATCAAAAAATGTATAGTATACTAAAATTGTACAAATATCACTATAAACTGGTTTTTACTCATATTTTTTTCGGTTTCAACCATTATTTACAATCAACCAATCTTTGGCATATTCTCCCCTTCTATAATACATAATATATTATGGGGCATCATTGTGTTATAATAGACAATGAGGGGCGATGGACAAACATTAGTTTGACGCTATAAAAGATGGTTGAATTTAAATTTGATTGTATGGAAAATTATTATTTTCATTAGTATTGCTTGGCTGGATGTTTCTGCAACATGCATTTAAAGTTGTATTCATGAATTCGGAGATAGATAAATCAATATGATGTATACTATTTAATATGGTATTTTTTTCCATGCCTTGGAACTGCTAAACGTTGCTAAACTTCGTAATGAAGAAGTTAGACAACGGTTCGAAGGCGATTTGGCGAATCAATTGGTATGTGACGGCGTTCGACAACACTGGAACACAGTCGCAGACGCAGTGAGACAAGTCGATAAAAATGTTTTTGGTTTCATTAATTATGAAAAGAAGGAAT
>JANSTX010006870.1:0-20133 GCA_027564355.1 Penthetria funebris | reverse complement strand
TATGACTATTTTTTTTTATTAATTCATATATATATTATTCATTGTTTGCAAAATAGTACATTTAAAATTCTTTTTTATATATACGATATACGAGTATATATTATTAAAGTTATGTTAATAAACTATTTTTAATATAAAATAATTGAAACATATATCATACTATCAACAACAAATGTGCTTAGATTCTTGTATATAGATTACAATAGATTACAAGTAATATATTATTTATATGAAGTGAATTTTACATTTAACAATAATAATTAACTTTATTATATTATTATATAAAATGCTTCATTATATGTCTTCAAGTTTATTCTATGCTTTTATTTTTTTTATTAACTAGCATTAAAATTATTTACTTCAAAATTCTATACTATTGAGAATATGCTTTTCTTTATCAGAATTCTAAAATAAAAATATTTTTACCTAGGTGTTTTTTTACTGACAATTTTACATTCAATTTTAAAACAAAAGTATATACGCTTAAGGAGGTGTTTCCATTAGTGTATAAATCAGTTAAAAATTATAGACTCAAATTATTATTTACGTATACTTTCACAAAAATTGAATAACATTTTAATTACAATATTTATACAACTTAAAATATGACTATAGCTTAGATTATTTAATTCATAAATTCACATCATTCTATGTAAACATAATTTCATGAATATATATTTCTAGAACTTTGTCTGAATATATATTTCTAGAACTGATGTCTCCAAATATAATTGTTCATCATATTATACATTAATTTCGTTAGTTTTTCCTTTTGAAATATTATATATTATATGTATATATGTTGTAAATATAGTCAATAGATAAATATAATCAATTTGATGAAGTGTAAAATATGAAAATCTTATACAGAAATGTAAACTTGGTATATATTTTTGAACAAAAAAAAAACAACAACAAAATTAATTAGCAAACACAAATAGAGCTGAGATACATTTAAAATGAAGATTACAACGCAAGATACTTTATTTGGTGATAACATTTTGTATGTAGAAAAGAAAGATATAGAGCGCAAACAATTTATTAAGGAAACTTATCTAAAATCGTAAAATATTTTTGTTTTTTTTTTTTTTTCTTACATTAATTAATTAGTTAAATTCGTTATAATTGCATTGAATTTTTATCACATTACTTGATAATATATAACATCATCAGCTGAACCTTTACGTCTCCAGGGCGCAGAGGGTTGTTAATTTGCCGTTGCAAATATGTTTGTAACATCAAATGTAAATTTGAAATAACTATAATTGAAATGATTGGCAATTGGTTGAATTATAATTATCAAGTTATACATTTGAATATTTCAATATAGTGGTACATAAATCCCCAGATACTTAATTTTTTGTTGAGTTGTTTTTCAGTCGACATATATACCAGTTTTGATTTTCATTCATTCATCATCTTTTGATCTTCTTTATTTCACACAAGAAAAACAGATTCCAGTCATATCATTTGTTATGTCTCATATCACATATCACACATACGAAAATATAATGCCAATAATTAATTCACGCACAATATTCAAGATATATCCAACAAATTATCGACAAAATATTCTCCAAATGAATTTGTGATTTACTGAAAAGTGCGGTAAAACTTTCATTACTTTAGTTGGTCAATGGTTGTCCCGAACCAAGTAATGCCTCCGCAAATATTAGCCTTCCAACGCAGATGTTTTGAATTGATTTACATGTAGTAATTTTATTAATAAGTAAATTATCAAATAACATTATTAATTGTGAAATATTGCATAAAGAATTGATATGTATATATAATTAATATGTTAATTTGGAACTTGTTTGATTCTTTAATTCCAAAAAGTTAAAGTTATTTAAGTTGTGATTGGCAATGATTTTTAAATTCTTTTTTTTATTATTATTTAAGTGATAATTACTACTTCATTTGTTAAATAGGGAGAATATTTTTGGTTTAATTACGAAAAAAATATGTCTTTAAGTGATGTTCCATTTCTGTTTTGCACATTTGTGCTCTTTCCATATAAACTTTCGCTAAATTTTATGTGTTTTGCCTTGGATTTGATTGCGAATGTTGATTTTTTTAATTAAGAAAACAGTTCTTAACTTATTTTCGTACAATAAAATATTCCCAATGTCAGTAGCGAATTTGGTGAATACGGAGGCTAATTCTAAACGCTTGTGTCGCTGAAATAATGAGTTTGCCGAAGATATCGCTTTAACAGAACCTTTTAGTCCCTTACAGTATTTGCTTTGGCTTTATCCTGTTCGAACCACAGGGTTGTGTACATTTGCTACAGCTGACCAGAAAAAAAAAATCGAACATAGTCCTCTATTGATTAGAAACTGTGACATTGCCTTCATTTTCAAAAAAATTGTAACTATGGTTCATTGTTTTTTACTGTCCGTTGTCGATTGCAATCGGTCGGTTTATCGTTGACTCTGAACGTCCAAATTAATACACTCTAATCCTTACTGGATTATATATTTGAATATTCAAACTATTTTGATCATGAAAAATGTACCCGATTGCAGTAATATCGATTCCATATTTTTCAGTTTGAAATTTATTCTGTAATTATATTTGTTTGATTTCACATTTAATAATATTTCATATTTTAAATGACAAAAGTAATATTGTTAATGGTGGTGTACAGGTCGATATATGATAGTAGTGATTTTTTTGTGTATATATTTCTAATTTTCTATAACCTATGCAATCCTACCACCATTATCTAATTTATAAAAACTAATTGTAATTAAAAAAAACAAATTCGAAATGAAAGGAAAAGGAAAACATAATAATAATTGCACTATGCGTTAATATTATTAAAAAAAAATAATTTTGTTTTCACGTGAAAGTAAATAAATAAATAAATCATCAACTTCATGTACTTATATATAGTTAAAAAATGTATGTATATACTAAAGAAAAAGAAAGATTTTATAAATTAATATATATTATAATTTTATTGCATATATCAACAATTGCATTCTAAAATATTGTTGAACTTTTGTCTTTTATAATAAAAATAAAGTAATAAAATAAACATTGAGTTAATATACGAGAATAGTTAATTCACTTAGCAATATAGTTAGATTATATATAGTTTAATCCACTGTAAATCTATTATTTAATCTTCTTTATAATACTCGGTATTTCTATTTTATTTATGTTACTTATTTTATATGTATTATTTTACTTTTATAGATTAAATGGTGCATTATCCTTTTAACAACATACCATAATCTCTTCTATTTGCATGATTAATTTTTCTCTTTGTGAATAAATATATATAGTACTTTTTGTAATACAACCAACTTTCTTCTTTCGACAAATGTAAATGTATAAATAATCTAATTAAATGTTAACTAAATAATTGTTATCGTATAGGATAGACCGCATTTTATAATTTAATAACAGAAAAACCAAAATTATATTCGTATATTACCATTATCTAACGACTTCCTTTGTTTTTATGTCAACATAATAAACATTTAAAATAATACTCTCGTATATCTAATGGTTTTTTTTTTTTTTGTAAAAAAAGAAATCATTACATTAATATTAATTTACTGGTCATTACTAATTATGCCATGATGATAGGAAATATTGTAAATACCATAAAATTATAATTATTATGAAACATACCTTTATGGAATTTTAAATTTATGTATTAAATTTAAATAAATCCAAATCGTAACAAATAAAATATAAAATACTACTCTAGCATAATAACACTTTCACTGTTTATAATAATAATTTATTGCATATCGCAATTTATGCATATATTTGTTATGTGTGAGCAATTAAAAATAATTTAAATTCAATAATGTAATTTTAATTGTATAAATTATCATTTCTTTAATATACCTTTAAAATATTTACCTATATATTATTAAAAAAAAAAACATCTATTTTCTATAATTAAAAATGAGATACATTAATTATTTAAAATTATTGCTTATGTAACCACCATCAATTCCCATATCGTTTCGTATTTCATTAATGTTTATCTAATTTATATGATATGTCTGACAATAATGCAAGTATTATTGGTTACAAGATCATTTATTTAAATTTGTATTTGGTTTAATTTTTATGCTAATTATAAACATTGTTATTTAACAGATAATGTATAATTTTATAGAGCATAGTTTTTCAGAACAACAATAAGGAAATGCTCTCAATCAATCAATTTACGATTTACCAATTAAAACATATACGTAAAGGTTATAATTTAAATAATAAATATTCCTTTTTATTAATTTGAATTTGAGTTTGTCATACACATTATTTTTAATTCCTTCATAAATTTACATTTTGCATATTGATCACGCAATATGTAACAGTTTCTTTGTTTGATCTCATACATTTCAATATATTTGCCTAATACACCGATATTGGTGAAGAACGTGTAAATCAATCACATATAGTTTAACTAGGAGCACCTTCTATTTTCTATGAATATTGACACTGTGATTGCTAGTATTATGCATCCAATATTAGGATATATCTTCTTTCTAAATACCGGACATGATCGGTTGTAAATAAAATTAAATTTTGAAACAATTTCATATAGCATTCATATCGAAATGTCGTTTTGAAGACGTGCAACCTGAATTATATGCACTCCAAATATTTAAAATAAATTTTCAAAAATGTTTTCGTTGTAATCATCCACCTCATTGCATATCAGCCACACTTGAAAGTGTTTTTTTTTCGTTATTTATTGTATAAACATTAACAGGGTAGATTTCTCTCACTAAATGATAACTATAAGCATTTAAAGAAAAATTAACAAAATTTTATAATATAATTTTTTATTGAATATACACACTAATCTCTACGACTTTTGTTACCATAGCATAAGTCGTGGGTTTTGTTTTTTTGACACACATTTAACGAAACCAAAAATAATCGAATGCATATGTACAAATCATATCTATCTTTCCATATATTATATATATATGTATATATATATATATTATATAAATCATGTATTAATAACTTTTTGCAAACAATGTCAAATATGATTTTTAACCGCATAGAATAAAACACCCAATAAACCTATTTTATTTGAACGGAACTGCGGATTACTATATAATAATTCCGGCCTCCTAACTATATACCATCAACGCTCTGACGTTGACACAACTTTGACTTACAATATTGAACAAAATCCTAATTGCATTCACGAGAACCTATAATTATGATACAATCAATTGATTTTAATAGCATTACCTTTTGGTAATAATGTTGTATCTACTTACAACGGGTCCACCCAGATCACCACTATCAATTTCGGTACCTATAACTAAATATTATAGGTGCCCTACGTGAGGCTAAATCACCCCAATTACTCTCTCTCTCTCTGCATTTTACTTCCATTTCTTTCACCCGTCTTACAATTATCTATCATAAAAAATCTATCTAACAAACATTAAATCATAATAAATAAATCTTCATAATGTCATAATAACTATTCTTGCAATTTGCCAATACTACACTCACTGGTCAAAAAACTGTTACTGTACCTTGAAATTAATTTATTTCAATTAAACATAAATGCAATTGACAGAGGCATCAACGAATCAGAAATTCAACTCTGTGTTGACTAGTTGCTCAATGTCACTACTTATTTATCGATTCTTTCAGTTGAGTCTCCGATATCGGAGTGATGTGCTTCGGCTAGTTCTCCCTTTTTCTTTCTCTTCGTTTATCCCCCGTTTTACTCTCATAATTACTTATTTACACTGGTTTCAGTAATCCTTTTTTTCCAGTTTTAGCCCCAATTAGTCTTCAATTTTCCCACAGTATGTACATATCATTAAACCTTCAAAAATTATCCGGTCAGTATTTGTATAATAAGCATCTGGGTTTGATGTAATAAAGAATTGTTAAATATTGAAATATATTTTGCGGTTCTTTTAGCATTTTAAAGACAAAATGATGCTTGTTATTTTGAAAGGTTTGGCATTCAAGTGAATTTTATTATTTTTTTTTTTTTTTTGCAAATTTGTTCAATCAATTTAGTGGATATTTTATCTTAACTTGTTAATAACATATCCCTTGAAGTTGTAAAGCAATGTAAATTCTCTTTAAACAGTTTATAGGAGTCAAAAATTTATATAACTCGTATATGGTTTCGATGTTTAATTCTAAAAATAAGCTTTCAATCATACATTAAAACCGTCGAAGTACATAAGGTTTGGTTCTGGTCAACAGATGAGTCTAGGTGAAAGTATCTGGCAACATATAAAATCATCAACAAAATGCGGATGTTTTTGCTTTGGAAAGGCGAACAACTTTCATTTCTTTCGATTTTAGTCGATTTAGTGGACAACTATGTGGTATATATAGTTTATTTAGATAATTTTGTGGTTTTTGATAGTAGTTGCCAAAATATGATACCTGTAAACAGTTTCAAAGTATTGTGTAGAATTTCGCACTGTATTTCTATTGTAATCTCTAATTATTGCTTATGTTTCTATGATTATCTTTTTAGTTTTATGAGTACATAAATTATGCACTTTTATAACTAGTTTTCGTTTCTTTTAATTAAAAGAACCATATTAACCTCATTATTCATAAAAAAAAAAAATTGAATCTTACATAGCAAATTTTGAATAAAATTATTTTACGTTATTATTATTATTATTTCTATTAATTGCACTTTGTATGCTATACCTCATTCCTCGAATATTAAAACTATGTTTCTATATCATATATGGACACTTCAGATACGAGTATATATGTAAAAAATTCAATAAATTCAATTGCTATCCATGTAGTATACGTATATTTTTAACCTATATAAAATATTGTAGATACTAGTATGTATACTAAGTATATATTAGTATATAATTTATTTATAGTTAAATAATTTAACTAAAAAATCAATAGTAAAAACAGACGCCAATTATTATCAATAAAAAAGAGGAAAGAATCAAGTTCATGACCTGATTCAATTTATATTTATGTCGCACAAGAAATAATAAAATCGTTATAACGTTTAAAATTTTGCACAAATTTTTATGTTAATATTATTTAGACTAAAAATCTTAATTTTCTTTGATATGAAAAACCAAAATTATTAATAGCATACTCGTAACTATGACGAAAATTGACTTGAAGTATAACAGTTTTATTAAAGTAAAGATTAGAGTAAATATTTTTCACTATATACATTCGTATATATAGTGAAATGTATTTGATTAAGAACCTCATAATATAAACCGATATGGGTAGGTTTGAATAATTTATTTTATTCAATAAATTGTGAAATGATTATTGTTATCTCTTAATACGAGTAGAAATCTGTCAAGCATTGATTTCAGAAATGTATTACAAGTTAGTTAGATAGGTTTTTTTTTGCTGGAATGAAGTGACATAAATCAGCGCAATCGTTAGATCTATTGTATTATATTATCTAACTATGTGCTTATAATGAGCGTGTTCTGGAACCATATAGCCAAATTTCTATTCTTCACACTGTTCGCATATTTGTATATTACGAATGCACATGTTATATTTTATATTATATATAATGACCTAATAGTTTTCTTATTTATGGACACTCTTGTGTAGCCAACGGACCGAATTTATCGTGAATTTTGAATGCTTCAACTCAGATCTACTAGTCCAATATTTTTTAAATAAGTCTTTTTAATAATGTTCTATAGGGTCTGTCTTAGGTTGTGTAAAATTTCTTACTGAACGCGTTTACAGTTAATTTATTAGCTATTCACTATCCATCATAACACAAATATCCTTTAATCTATAGCAAAGATACTCAAAATTGTTGTCATTAAACAAAATCAGTCTTGGTTTATTTTATTTTGGATGTATTTGTAAACTAAATAGTCCCCCTCCCAGTCATTCTTTGACTTGAATCCCAAGGAATATAGTTAGTATATGTACGTTTTACTCATTTTTTTCCTTTTTTTTTTTTTGCTGTTTGTTACACTTTATGCCACCGTATACTATTACAAACCACAATCTCGTACAACAAATTTATTCTTTCTGACATTACTCTAGCAATCATATCTTAATGGCATTGTCAGAATCCAATCTTATTTCAAGATATTTAACTTTAGGAGAAAATGGTGAAGGAAATAATTTTTACATTTTGTTTCATATAACACTTAGTCCTTTCGATTCATAATATGCTTGCACTATATCAAACGTAGTTGTTTCTTGATCCATTTAATAACTATGAGGGTGTGATCAATATTCCATGTTTGATTAATACCCTTTCGCTAATATTACAAATAATTTATGGTGACACTATTTTAAATGTCACTTTTTTTAAAATATCGATTAACCAGAATATATATAAATTATCGTTTTATGTTAGAATATTTATATCAAATTCTAATTTTGATAAATCTTATAATCTAAGAGAAATTATTAAAGTTTCGATATTGTAATAAAAGTCAAATGATTACGTATAATATTTTCTTTTTTGCCCCTAGCCCCCCTTTCTGTCATGTTAGTGATTATATTCGTTCGATAGGGAAACTTACCATGACAAATAATAAGGTCATCTCTTCTTGTAAAAATGTAATTAAATTTTTTTCTACCCTTATGTTTATAAATGTTGATAACTGGGTTTTTTTTAATATACAGGGATCTTTTACCACATCTTTGCATATCTATTTTTTATATTCTATAATTTAAACTTTCGGAGTTTTCCCAATCAACCAATGTATGTAGTCATCACTACGTCAGATTTTGTGTCTGGTGTCTGTGCCAAATTTCCATAATATTTGGCAGCGTATTGCTTTGTTCATATAAATGGGTAACGTGTGCGGTAATGCTATTTGTACAGATCTGTTGGAAAATATTTAATATTATACAAGATCATAAATAGATAGTTCTTTCTATTTTAATAAAAAAAAAAATCATCTCAAATGAAAATAATAAAATTATATGAGCATTTCAAATTATCAATTGTACATAAAAATCACTATGGGGTAAAATAATTTATTTTTGATTAAATATAAACTATGTTTTATTTATAATAAGTGCAATGACTTTAAATGTTAAATAAAAATTAAATAAATGCAGTAGCATTTACTAACTAAATAATGAGACCGAGTATGTACTAAATGATAAAATAAGAATTTATTATGCATACATTTCTTGAACTGCATTTAATCGGATACACATGAATATTATCTGTTATTCGTATAAATAGCATTAAATATATCATTTAATTATTATGTACTAATTATTAATATATTTTATAATTATAATTTAACATTTTATTAATTACGAAATTATGGCTTAATAAAATATTAAAATAATATTTATTAGATTTATGAAATTTTATATTTTATAAAATTTTATATTTTATAAAATTTAAAATATTACATATAAATGGTATACTTTCAAACAAATATTGTAAAATATATTACCACAATTAAGTAATGATTTTTATTTCTATATAACTAATCGTATAATGTAATTTGTATAGTTTAATATACATAAAGTATTTGACTTAATGTGAAATAAATCCTTAACTTTGCACTGGAAATTTGTATAGAATTTCGAAACCTAAGGCCAAAAACATTTCCCAAAGTTCTGGTTAAAAATATTATTAAGCAATTCCGACAAAGAAAAAAACTATATTGTTATAAAAACTGCTAAGGTAGTTCTATTTATTTAATAACTCGTCCATAAAAATAGCCTTGACCGAAAGGTTAACAAAAAGGCTATGTTTTATCATATAGGATAATAAAAATATCACTTTCAATTTAATACAAACTTAATTTATTCAATATAGCAATTTTCACAAATTATAACAAATAACTATCTTACTTTACAAATTTATTTGAATCTCATTTTCTCGTAGTCTACCTTCTTAATCGAAGCTTTACTTAATTGTGAATTGTTAGCTGAAACGCCGTCGCTTACATAGTAGAGTAATCAATATTTAGAACATTCTGGTATTTTCTAGTTGTTTATTTAAATTTTATTTTCGAAACTATAATTTTGAATTGATAGTCACGATTATTTTTTGACTTAAACTTAAATCATTTTTCGCATTTTTGTAAGAGAGCTACTTTTGCGAAACTTTATTTATTATTAATGATTTTCTAAATATTCAGATGCTATAGCATCATCTCAATCTTTACTTCATATTGGTAAATAAGGCGCCCACTATGATACCATAGTTGGTATATAACAATATCAGTAGTATATTTAACCTTACTGTTCGGTAAATATAGATAGGGTCTGATTAATCCTTTCCTTATGACGTCATTATACAATTTCATATTTACCATTAAATATAGTCGTTAAAATTATACTAATTTACATTCTCAAGAATGATTCAATTAATTTTATTAGCAATAATTTAAGGAAAAACGCATATTTATGTTAATCATATATTAATAGAAATCCCCTCATATTATTCAGAGTATATTCCCAAATACCCCATACATTCCATTTCTATATACGAATACTATTAATAAATAAATATATAGTTTATAGGCTATACATTATAAAATTTACTTAATATTCACGTACTTGATCATTGTTTATATTAATTATTTTTTGAATACACGTTATTATTGATACTCTACACATTATTACGAAATTTTGTATCTTGAAACTCAACATATAAACACATTTTCCATCAGATTATCTATATTTTTAGAAAAATTCGTTACATGTGGCCGATTTTAGGAATTATAACAAATCTTATTTTAAGTAGTATTTATGTTTATTTATTATTTTTTTGTTTTTAAAAAAAGGTAACTATTCCAATGAAAGCTGTCTATTTATTATACTAAAGAAATAGACTAAAAATTACATAAAGACTATAAACAACTAATGTTTATGATTAATGAAATATATATTATAAGGATATCTATATATAAGGATATATTAGAAATAAATGTAAAGTATATAATAACAATGATGGCAATTATTAGTAATAAAGTAGATAAAGTAATTTTTGATCAACTCGAGATACGTGTATAAGGTCATTACAAAATCATAATACCATCTTGATTAACTTATAACAACTTTGTGATATCACAAATTAATTAAACTTAATTTACCTGTGATGATATGTAAAATTTTTGTAATGAAATACTATTTTGCTGAGAAAAACAACTATCAATTACAATATAGATTCAGTTTTTAAGGAATTATAATACATATGTGTGAAGTGAATCATTACGTCTGTTCATTTTACTTGTCCATTTACCCGGTCCATGTTTTCGTTTGTCCACGTACCAGTCCATGTTCCCGTTTGTCCACGTACCAGTCCATGTTCCCGTTTGTCCACGTACCAGTCCATGTTCCCGTTTGTTCACGTACCAATCCGAATCCATTTGTCCACCTTCCCATCTTTCCACCTACCCGTCTATTCATTTATGATGCATGTCTGCCTTATTTTAAAACTATCAAAATTTCCTATTTTAATTGTTATTTCATATTCATCATGATACTAACTTAATTCGAATTATATATACACATTCATATACTCAGCAATCATATAGAACTCATCTTTCCATACATTGATTTGGTTTATTTCCTATTCTACTGTTCTTCTACATATGACAGATTTAATCTACGAGTACATATATTTATATATACAAATATATTGATTTGTGTCTAAAATATCTATATTTATATTTCCATTGCTATTTTTATTTGTAATTTAAATTTCCATAGATGTTCTTATGACACTATATATACGTATATATATATAAAAAATTAATTGAATACGAAATTTCATTACTAATTACAATATATAGAAAGAAGTATTTATAGTTTGATAATATTATTATTATAGAATTGATGAATATACACGAATGACCGACTAGTATCTAGATAACTAAATTTATATTTGCATCCACGTGTAATGGCATAACTCAATTGATCAACGACTGTAATACTTTATGTCGTGTGTACGGTGCAAAATATAAAGTATATGCATCATGTGGAACATTGAGACAAGTTGATGGGACTACTTGGTTCTTGGTTTCATTACAGTTATGAAAAGGAAGGAATGTATTAGTGATGACTCATGGAATCTAATAGTAAAGGAGGCGAAAAAAAAGTGTAACTAACACAACAGCAATGCGATGGACCAATAGAATCTGCAGACACAGTATAGTGAATTGGACAAATATGTTAGGTTGATAAAATTGCATGACAAGATAAGCGTACATGACATGAGAAAAACTTACAGTCTGTCAAGCAAACTAACCATAGGCAGTGCTTTAGAACTGATTATCTAATTTAATTTAGGGATGGTTAGCTGATCACAAACGAAGCTCAGCAAATGTAAAAATGTACTGAAGAATTTTACGTGCTACTGAATAGTGACGAAGTTCAACTTGATCAGATATCGAATACGAAGTGTGTGATAACTGGTTTGTGATATCCGTTGGACGTGTATTTGTCAATCAGGTGAAAAATATGTCAGCAACTATAGGTAACAGTGGACAGTTGTACATAATATATATAATATACTGAATTATTACGACGTAGTACCTGAAAACTATATACAAAATTGTTTCTGTATTTTCGATTCGAAAATCTAAATTTACATATTGATTGTTTTCTTACGTATTTACAAACAATATACTCGTCTAACATCATCACAATATATTAATATTCAAAGTGACTGTTTAATTTCTTGTAATTGAATTATATCGCTCTTTACGTTTAAATTTGATTATGTAATATTCAAATACGTATATGTATACAAAGTTTGTTACAAAAAAAACGTGATTACAGGGAAAAATGTATAATTATACTAATAGGAATACATTTTTTCCACAAAAAATATACGTCTTATATATTATATCCTTAATTGAATAATATAATGGTCAAAAATAAAGAATAAAGAAAAGATTCATTCTGTCTGTAAAGAGAACGTGTTTATTTGTTTTGTTTGTGTATAATCAAAAGTATTAATCATATGCCTTATTTTTTTCTTGATTTACTAAAAACTTAGTCACTTTATGTTAACTAAATTTCATTAGTCATTTTGATGGCTATCTAATAAATATCTCCTCTATATTGTACTTCCTAGGGCATCTAAATAATTCAACATCATTTACAGTAAAATGCAAATTTTAGACCTTATTATGTGTTACTCATTCATGGAGTTGGTATATCATCTTCAAATCAAATCAAATTGATTATATAGTAAACTAGCGTCAGACGGACGACAAATTCTGTTTTCCATACACTTTCCATTTTTCATTAATCTCTCTGTCACAATGCATTCAGGGATCTATTATAAATCGACATTATGATAATGACTAAAATTCTAGTGAATGCTTATGGGTATAGTGTTCGCATTTGTTTGTCAGAAAGAACTTTTAGTGTACTCAATCATTTTAATCGTCTGAAATTTTTCGAGTTACCGGTGACACCGCATGGAGGTAAATATAAGGTTGAATAACCACGATGATAGTCGACCACTCAATTCGTCACCACTATTATTATAATTGAATAATATATTTTGTATAGATCAGATCATTATATGCGATATGACTACGCTACACAAACACTTTATACATAGGGGTAATGTTATTGTAGCATTAAATGTAATTGTCGGTTATATATACGAGTATAAAATATGATATAGTGGACCCATAATGTTTGTCATCAAAAAAATGTTAATTATATTATTTGTTGTTATTGTTTAAAATAAAATTGTGGATATTTTAAAAGGGAAATATATATTTACCACAATCAGACCATGAACCACTGTAAAAATATTATACAATTTATGAATGCCTTAGACCTGCTGTTACAAATCACATTACTTATTCAAATATTATAATTGGATAAATATTTTCAAGATAAATTTGCATTCATTTTTTTATTTTTTTATCATTTAAGACTAATTTGTATACATACAGTGTCGAATTGACTCATTTAAGATTTTATGTTGCATACTCCTCGTTTATGAGTGATATGTGACTATTATTCTTCATATCTAACATATATGATTTAGTATTTACATATGATAATTTATAAACTGGTGCATATAATTATAAATAATAATACACTTTATATTTATATTCCTTATAAATATGTAATCATATTTATAAGGAAGAGGCAAATGACTTATATTATGCGTGAATTGTTTGTTTAATTTTTTTTTTTATAAATAAAACTACTGTGTATACGATATTGAACTACTAAATAGACAGTTTATTGTTATTTCCAACAACATATTATATTGTTTCACCGATTTTATTATTTTATCAGTTTATTAAACCCGCTGATTATTAGTTAAGTTTATGTGTAGTTAGGATCAACCATTCGGATGAGTTAAATTTCTGATCAAGTAATTAGTAATTCTCTGTTTGTAACAGAGTTATAAAATACGATCATAAAATAAAATTCAGCTAAAATTATGATTGCTTTATATAGGTCGCTGTTGCGGACATCTATTTCGGAACTAGCATCAATTTCAACAACCTAAGTATAGCTGTTGTCTGTATGCTCGTAAGTCACACTGCTGATACACATTTCAATTACACGTAAACCGTCAACAACTGGCCTCGGATTGTACGATACTATGATGACGATCTATAACTTACGTAAACGGACACGATTTGGCTCGTGTAATTTTATAATTATGCTTGAACCAACGAAATTGGTGCAGGTAGCTCAAGCAGAAACTGATACCTCAACATTGAGTATATACATAAAACCGTCCATCAAATATCCATTCAGTAGATACCGAGTCTATATAACATTATGTTGCCGTTCTTGAGTATATTCAATTTCGTTCGAAAACGTTACATGCTTAAAGTTATGATCTACTGATGCAGATCTTCAAAATTTCGTTTTAACTTAATTCAAATACTTGCATCAGAAATACGATACTTTGATTTGCTATTTTTCTAGTAGTTCATAATAAATAATTTAGCTTTTTTTTTTACTTTTTATTGTGGTGTTATCTGTGAATAAAGAGTTCAAGACTGGTAACTGTTTTCCTAAACTGACATTCATGTGTTCTATTTTTTACCCGGGAGTATATATATAAAATCGTCCATGAAATAGCCATCCAATATGCCGAGTCTATGATCTCCTGATACAGATCTTATTCACAATTAACAACAATTAACAAAAAACAAATTGTAAATAATTGCACGATGAATACATAATTTTATGATACTGTTATCTATGAATAAAGAGTTCAAGACTGGTAACTACTAAACTGATATTCATGTGTTTCATTTTCCACCTCGATATCGAGAGTCCATGAAATATTTATTCTATAAATACCAAGTCTATATAGGTTTTGGCGCCATTGAGTATTTTCAATTTAGTTCAAAAAGTTTACATGCTTGAAAGTTATGATGTCTTGATACAGATCTTCAAAATTAACAAAATTTCGTTTTAAACAAATTTTAAATAATTGCAATACATAAATTTTATGATGGTTTTATCTATGATTAAAAAATTCATGTCTGGTGACTACTTTCCTAAACTGATATAGAGTTAAAAACTCGGACGTTCTTGAGCTGAACGAGATTCGGTGGAAGCAAAGCGTAGTAAGTTTGATTAAACACTTTTTTCTTTTTCTGAAAAGCCGAATTACATTGTAATGTAGTGAGCTTATTGTCAAACAACAAAACAAAACATAGTCTTATCGACTGCTAACCAATATCTGAACAATAGTAATAATTTTACACACCTACTGGAACAGACATCAATATGAAAGACAAACATTCTATTGATAGTTAATTATTACGAAGTGTGGGATTAATAAGCAGATAATAGTATTTGTATATGGAAAAACGAGTGAGACACATTAATGCAAAGGTTGTTCCGAACAATATTAGTTGGAAATCTGTAATGCGTGTGCACGGTATGGGTGATATAAAACAGAATCACAATCCCATGAAAAAATGATACAATTTGCGAAACCTTACTATTCACTGACGGTAACCAAATAGACCATATAATAATTAGCTGGAAATAATGGAGAAGCTTACTATTAGATGTACGCTTTAAAGGTGCGAATGTTTACACTGATTACAATTTGGTTATTAGGCAAAACATATTTAGCTATTGGAAAGTTGCAGCCTAAGACTGCGAAACGTATTGATGTTAGACTGTAGAAACGATAATATAATACATACATTTGTAGATAATTTGACTGATCGCTTGTTCTATGTTCTGTCGAGAAAGCCACGGTTGGTCGCCGGAGTCCCAGCCCATATATCTGAGTCGTGCTCCATTGACTAAATATTTGGAAATAGAGTGTTTTCTATTATATTCATATCAATAACATCAACGGAACATATTGAAAGGAATATATTTAAAGTGTTTTTTCCTATTATTTTCCATTTCAATTTGCTTATGATAATTTATTGTTTATGTATGTAGTTGATATAATTGAATTAACAACAGCTAAATAGTAACTATTTATATTGAAACAAGATATTAATTACACATATGATAAAAAGTATATTAATTTATAAAAGTGAAATTTGTTTTATACTATCACGCAATTATAATTAAAAGTGTGTTTTTATTACACTTAAATGCTAACTAACTTATTAGAACATTTTATTTATTTAATCTGTGTAAACTTTTATAATTAAATAAATAATCATTAGTTTATTTTAATTCAATAACATATGACGACGTATAATTAATTTTAAGAATAAATTACTGCGAATTATACAGCGATAAAGCAGATAAAATTATTAATAAACATATACTGACTTGTCGACGACTATGTAGAGACTTTATTCTATGACAGGATTTTGTTTAGTTGAAATTAATCATATTTTGTCCAATATTTCTATTACTAATTAAAATATAATTAACAATAATAAATTGATAAAGTCAATATATCCTTCCGGTATTATTTTTTTTTTTTGTCATTGACGAAGTAAAGTGATTCAGTATTAATATAAATAGCATTTACCTCTAAATTCCTACTGAGACAATAATACGCGAATCTATGGATAAGGAAATATATTATTTGGAAACAAAAACTGTCCTGTTTGCACCGAAGTTAAACTACATGGTCATGTTTTTCCATCAACCATAAATAGAATGAAAGAAAGTACGATACAAACTCAAGCTATCCGTGTTGAGGAAGAAATCTATATATAGTTGCAATATATTGTCCATATATATGTTGAGAAGATCTACTGAATTCTATCATTACTACATCGAATACGAATTACCAATTTGAAGTTAAAAGCAATTATTCAATTAAGTCAAATGTGAATATATGTAGAGGAACTGACAGACTAATCCGTCAAGTACATACATGGCCATATATTATAAACTGATCAAATATTATAAAATATACATTGATTTTAAATTTACAAACAAACACTGAAAAAAAATCTTCATTTAGAAAATACTACACAAATGGTTCACAGTATTAGTGTGCGAAGATCTAGAGGAGTTTATAAACATATCCAGTAATCGGCGTATATATCACGGTACTGTTATTGAAACAAAAAATCGAATTCCATTTTTAAACAGTATTAGACAATTATATAAAAACCTATCTTAATGCGATGCGGTAGAAGTTCTGTAAAAGATTTGGTGAACCAATTAATTATATTGAATAAAATATCCTATGACTATGAGTCTCTATCAACTCGAGAGTAATGGATAATTATGATTGATCCTTTATTTTCCAGTTGGTAAATTTCAATTATACCTATTTAAGTCCGTACTTGGTATTAATTGCATACGTATGTTAGAAACTGCAAATTACCATCGTAATGCCACCATATGCGGCCCTTAAGGCGTAAAGACTATGAGATAATGCTAGAACTGATTCTATTCAGCATTAATTATATTATCATATGCACAAAGTATAACACATTAATTTGATGATTAAATATTTTCACATGACCGCTTTTTAGTCTCGATCACACATACCAGAAATTTTAATATACTATGAAGGACTGGTAACACCACCTGGAGTTAGCTAATGTTTGAGTAATTAAGATATTATGTAGTGTAGTATTTGGTTTTTATTTCAAGTTTAAAATAAATATTTATGAATTTAAATATAACAACTGTATTTTGCCAATTATAAATAATATTTCGTTTTTGCTTGTTTTTTTGTTTTTTGCTTTAATTTTTTATAATTACCAAAAATATTAATCTCATTAATTTATTTTTCTTATATTCACAGATACGATGTAGGTCATGATGGTTTCTTAGATTTAACTGAATTGAAAATAATGATGGAAAAATTAGGTGCACCACAAACACATATTGGATTAAAACGTATGATTTCAGAAATTGATGAGGATAATGATGGACAAATATCTTTCCGAGAATTTTTATTAATTTATAGGTAAATTGAGAAATAGAATGTTATAATAAAATGTATACCACGGGATGAAAATCTTATAGTTAAACAGAATTAAATAATAAAAGCAAAGCGTACCATTGCAAACAACAAATGATTCATTTGAAATGTGAAGCAACTAAAATCATTGTTTCTATTGTCTCTGTATATAACGATTGTTCAATAAAGAAGTTGTAGTGCAAAAGAACAATTTTGGAAACTATCCCATGCGCGATACTCCTCTGTAAGCAAAAATGCCACAAGATCAATAAACTAAAAGGTTGTATTTAGATAATAAGTGATTGGAGAAGATAATAGAGAAGTCATAATTGATAACACAGTATTGGACAATTTAGCTAAAAATTTCAGATTAATTAATAAAAGTGAACTGTGATAATGGTTCATTATACACACAACATATTCTACTATTGATCGAAGTTCATATATAGGTTTGTCTCACAAAACTAATGTCATGCAATAACCTTTTAAGTGGTCATGGTTTTTTTTTTTTTTTTGTATGTTGTGAACAAGATTAGTAGATGATGATAGGAATTATTTATTAGATGCTTAAGTCTACGATTTATAGTATTAGAATAGAGTTTTGAAAATGTGTAATCTTAGTGAATAATTTCATTGTCCGTATTGATCATCTAGTATTCTGTACATTCTTTCTACGTTCATAGCACGGTATATGCGCCACAGTCACTAAATTGATACATAATATCGTTGACACATTTGTGTATCCTATCCAAATACCTACCAGTTCACCTAAATACAATCACTTTACACTTTGATCGGTTAATTTTAACTTTCCATATATTCATCAAATTATTCTAGTTAGATAGTTTATGTTTTTTTTTTTAAATGCCGAACGTTAGAATTGTTATGTGACATGAGGAATAACATGTTGTTGTTATATTTTATTTTATTGTTAGGATTTTGTATGGGCACATTTGTGATGCTGTTACGTTGCATATAGGAGATGGCTAAATAAAATTGACGTTAAGATCGAACCGTAAATTTCTCAAGTGTCTAAGCAAATTTTATTTGCAATGCAGTTGGATTAGAGATGACAGATTTTCATTTGGTTTGACAATATTAGCTTTGTTATTAGGTTTTATTGTGGTCTACTCGGTTCGAATATTCTGGTCAAGACTAAATTTGAAAATATACATAATTGAATCGGTTGTAGATTTAAAAAAAAAAAACAGACGAATAATATAATTTATTCATGATTTTTTATTTTAATTATTTACATAACAATTTTTAAAAATTTCTATCTGTAATATATTTGAGAGCAACGAACTCGATTTGATAATAATTCAATATTCAATGATTTGTTGTATCTTTTGTAAATGTTTGTGTCGTTTTATATTAATATCAATATACAAGATTTTGGTGATTTAATTAAAATTTACTTACTACGTAACAAATATATTAATTATATAAAAATATAAAAAATAAACTATAAAAATTAACATAATTAGACATATATTTATCTAAATGTGTACATTTTTTTGTTCCACATATATAGACGTGCAAAAGCTGGTGAACTTGAAACAGAATCCGGTTTAGGTCAATTAGCTAGATTAACCGAAATAAATGTGGAAGAAGTTGGTGTAGGTGGTGCTAAGACCTTTTTTGAGGCAAAAATTGAACAACAATTAAAATCAAATAAATTCCATGATGAAATTATTGAAGAAAAACAAGAACGATTAAAGGCTGAGGAAGAGAAAACCATAAGACGAGCACAATTTCAACAAAGAGCTGCAATTTTTAATCAAAATTAATTAGTAGTAGTATTTACATTTTTT
>JANSTX010006859.1:0-20134 GCA_027564355.1 Penthetria funebris | reverse complement strand
GATTACTCCCTGGAGTACCTCCCATGTATATTGCGCACGATAACTTGAGATTGCATTGACATATCGCCATGAAATTAGTCATGTGTCACTTTTATCTGATTTCTGAGCCTAAGTTCTAAGATGAGGAAAATTGAAGTACTCCTTCAAGTACCTCCCATTCAAACTCTTTACTCTTTTTAGATTAAAATTGTGTGTATTATATCAAAGGCAATATAAGAGAATGCTTTGACTTGTCGCTATAAAATTTTGCACGTGCAACTTTTATCTAATTTGTGAAGCTAAGCTTGACGATGAGAACAATTGGAGTACTCCTTCAAGTACCTCCCATACAAAACTTTTTACTCCTTTTAGATTAAAATTGTGTGTATAATACATGCAGACGTCAAATTTTACATATATAACTGATATTATAATTGAAAGAATGTCTGGAAGTATGTGCTTAATCGGATTACTCCTTGGAGTACCTCCCATGAATATTGCGCACGATAACTTGAGATTCCATTGACATATCGCCATGACATTTTGCATGTGTCACTTTTATCTGATTTCTGAGCCTAAGTTCGAAGATGTGGAAAATTGGAGTACTCCTTCAAGTACCTCCCATATAAACTTTTTACTCCTTTTAGATTAAAATTGGGTGTATAATATTAAAGACAATATAAGAGAATGCTTTGACTTGTCGCTATAAAATTTTGCACTTGTCACTTTTATCTAATTTGTGAGGCTAAGGTCGAAAATGAGGAAAATTGGATTACTCCTTCAAGTACTCCCATACACACTTTTTACTCCTTTTAGATTAAAATTGTTTGTGTAATACATACAAACTTATAATTTTACATATATATGTAAAGCACATGATATTATAATTTAAAGAATGTGTGGGAGTATAAGTATAATAGGATTACTCCTTGAAGCACCTCCCATGTATATTGTGCACTATAACTTGAGATTGCTTTGGCGCATCGCCATGAAATTATGTACGCTTCATTTTTATCTCATTTGTGAGCGATAGCTCGATCGTGAGGAAAATTGGAGTACTCCTTCAATTATCTCACATTTTGTATGCTCCTTTAGATTAAATTTGGGTGTATAATATCAAAGAATAATATAATTATATTATATATAATTATATTGTTCTTTTGTATCACATACCTGTAATTTTAGACGGGTCACAAAGTTTCAAGAGACTATTGTATTTGAGATCGTTATTGATGGAATAATCGTTATTATAATTAAAAATATATGAAAATCTTAACTTGATCAGATAACTTCCTAGCATACCTAACATGTATAATTTTTACTCTTTACTGATTAAAATAAGTTATATGATAGTAACATTTGATAACTTAACTAGATATCAACTATTTTGCAATTCTCTTTAATGAATATTTATATATTATGTTGTGATCCGTGAAACAATTTCCAGGGACTACTAATATTTGCCAACCAATTATATACGTTTCTCTTGTTAATTACGATTTATTCGAATAACAGAGTACGTATTTGTAATTTACGAAGTGCTCAATGATATTCTGTTTTCACTAACTGTCTTTAAAAGCAATATCTAATTATCATTATAATTTAAATTTAATTTGACAAACGGTTTGTTAATATTATTATTATCAATTTTCAAATATTACAATTTCCACTGAATGAAAATCAATCCTAATATGTTCAAAGGTCGGCACGCCCATCGATTTAGTACATATCATTTCGGTTATTTGCAGAACATGCACAAAGTTGACTGAGTCAGCTGAGTTGAGTGAGCAAATTAAAAATACAAAATGGTCGCAGCAGGAGACAAATTGGAGAATAATAAAAAGTCTAATTTTTAATAATTTTTTCTATTTGTTTTGTGTTTATTGGAATATTTATATCATTAATTTTATAAATACATTTGTCGAACAATATAAAAATGATTAGAAATAGAAATTGTTTTTAATGTAATTTTCTTTGTTGTTGATTTGTGATTTAGATTGCAATTGCAAATACTTACTTTTTTTTATATAAATTGAAAGAAAGATCTTTTGTATGACTAATATAATATATCAGAAACAAAATTTGAGTAGTAAAATGTTTAGTATTTAAAAATAGTTTTCTAGTGTAAACAAAGTAATTTACATTTATATTTGATTTGGATTGGAGTGGAGTTACCTTAACCTTACAGCTTAATTTTAATTAAACAAAGGCAATGCGTGAATTCAAAGTTGTTGTTCTTGGAAGCGGTGGTGTTGGTAAGTCAGCACTTACCGTCCAATTTGTATCCGGTTGTTTTATTGAAAAATATGATCCAACTATTGAGGATTTTTATCGAAAAGAAATTGAGGTAAATATTAGTAGTTTAATGTAATATTCCTAATAATCTTACAATTTATAAAAAAGTTACATTTATAATGTTGATGTCATTTCCCTTCTCTATGATGTCCTTAATTTCAACAATGTTGGTTGTAGTATGCATTGCATATAATCCTTTATGTAGTCTAATTTAAAGAAAGGTTTTGTGTTTTTTTTGTTCATAGATCCATCATATTTGTAGTGATAAAATATTTGCTGTATTTTTTTGTGTATACGAGCATATTACATTAATTTTCATATTTATTAATTTAACTGATCATAGTTCAAAAAACTGCATTTAATTTAATAACATATTAATATTGTTTCTTCACACGATTAAGTAATCAATTTTATACACATATTTTACATTGTCACTTACAATTATCATTTGGATAATTTCAATCATTTTAGGATATTTTTTTTTGTTCAGATTATCACATAGATTATTGCATAAAGAAGTCATGAAATAAACAATTAATATATTTGCTTCATGTGCATTTATTTGCAAGATTACTAGTAGATCATGGTCAAATTTCATTATAGTTATTATTATTATAATACTCAAAAAATGTATCTACATATTTTTCGGCAAATAATACGAACACTTAAGAGGCGAAACAAAATTCATTTTGCCGAATTTTCAATAATTGGTTAATTTTTTTTTGTAATTATTGTTTAAAGATTAGGTTCATTTTGCTTTTATTTCATTCATTTCACTATATTAAGTTTGTTTTTAGAAACATCGCCTCAAGTTAGATTTAAATCAAATATGATAAAGTGACATGTTCACTGTATTTTATTCGATATTTTACAATACTATCGAGATCAATGTGCAGATCAGTATATAATTAGAGACGTATGTAATTGTTTCTACCGTTTCCAAATATCTGAATTTTGGTAATTATTAGTATTAAAACAAGAAAACGTATAATTGGTTGCAAATTATTGTAGGCCCTGGAAATTATTTAACAGATCACAACATAATAAATAAATATTCATTAAATAGAATTGCAAAATAGTTGATATCTTGTACCTATAATGTTCGGTACGCTAGGCAGTTATCTGAGCAAGTTAACATTTTCATATATTTTTAATTATACAATAATAACGATTATTCCTTCAAGCCGATAAACGAATGATCTCAAATACAATAGTCCCTTGAAACTTTGTTACCCGCCTAAAATTACAGATATATAATACAAAAGAACAATATAATTATATATAATATATCTCGAAGCATTCTCAAGTTATCGTGCGCACAGACGGACGGACGGACGGACATACTTAAATCAACATTTTTTTCAATTATAAGCACTTCTGTGTAATTTTCTTTTTCTTAGATGTTTATTTCTTGGCGTTACATGAACGGAATCAAATACAATAGACTCTTGGAACTTTGTTCCCAGGGTCTAAAAGTGTCATAGTTGACCGGAGACCGATTGTTCAAATAAATTGAGAGATTCTGCTCAAATTCATGGTTAAATGAAATTTGCTTGACAACACCTAATGTGTTTTAACAAAATGATCGGATAACATATTACACGAATTGTTGATTGCGTGTCAATATTAGATCCAATCGATTCAGTTTGCATGTTGATGTACATTAAGAAAAAGCATATGAATTTGATTATTCAGCAAATAATAAACTAGGAGCCGCGGTTTTTGCTAAGGGGATACTAAAAAACTCTTCATTTTTAAACGTTTTAACGTATACATAGTTCTTAGTCATTAACCTTATTATTTACACCATGTTGCATATCTCATCATCATTATCTCGCACGTTACTCTACGTAGGTATATAGCACATAAAATAACTACCGATCTATCTTTCCTCTTCTCTATACCTTATCACTGCTTTAATGACGAATCTTCGTCATGTTGTTTTTGGTCACTGGTCTATTATTATACAGAGTATTCCAGTCAAGGATGACGAATAAAGTGACCAACTATCATCCAGGTTACTCAATATATCTTTAACCTCAAAGCGGTGCCACCGGTAACTCGATCAAGTTATATGTCTAGGCTAAAAAGATGACATTAATGTCATATTTGTCTAAAAATATATAATTACAATAGTATCGAATTACTTATTCAGTAGTTACATGCTTATTGTACACAAAGTGAATTAGTGTATTCTTGTTGGCGGATGTGTTAACTTTGGGTAACGTAGAGACAAATTAGGACTAAAACTGGGGAAAAGGATTACTAAAACTAGTTTCTAATGGAGTCATTCACAATTTATCTAGCCCAAGCGCGTCATACCGATGTCAGTGACTCGACAAAGGTGCGGAATGATTGGTTAATGTCGTTATTGGAGCAAAACTGAAACACATTTTAAATTAAGTCTTCCAAATGATTTTTTCTGTAACTGACGACTGATGATTTTATTGTCATATGCAGTTTTTTTCTGGTTGTTAATTTCCTCACATCAATTGGAATAATTAGAATTCATGTCAACATCAGCATCTTCATTATCACTATCATCATCATCATACCGTCATCATTATCATAATTTTAGCCCATCTGAGTTCATTCCGTTTTTCATGATCTCAGTCCAGCAACTTTACTTCATTCTATTCCCTTCCACTGGTACCTACTTAACGACGGTTCTTCGCCACATTGTTTTTGGACCGATTCTTCTAATATCTTATGAATTTCAACCATGTGCATATTTTGCAATATCACCTACTGGTCTCCTCAGTGTATGGCCGATCTAATTCCATTTTCTTCGGCTGACAATTTAGTTCATTATCTTCAGATCTGCCACTCGCCACACATTTTTATTTGATATTATATTTGGCCAGAAATTTTTTAGTATGCATCTAAGGTACCTATTGACGAAAACTTGAAATTGTATTGTTGCTATTTGTCGCCTTTAAAGATTCGCAGCCATACAATAGTACCTATAAACAATTTGTTTTAAAAATTTTCACGTTTAGATTTTTTGAAATTTGTGACTTCACCAAACATTTGTCGAGCCTTTTGTATACAGAATTTTACATATGTTTCTACACCACCATCAATTGTCAAAAAACTCGACGAACCAATCTTCATTAGTTTAATTGGCCACATCATAGTCGATAAATAGCATATACAACGGCATTTATCATTTTTAATCATTCAATAAAGTATTGGTATGGTCTGTGCAAGACCTACCAGGCCTGAAATCTGCCGGTTTTTTCGAATATCCGGTTGCAAAACTGAACTGATCCTGTCGTGCACACAATGGCTAGATGTTTATTTATCGTGTTTAGCAAGGTGATACTACACCAGTTCACCAGTTCTCACACATACTCAAATCACCCTTTTTCGGCAACTTAATTATCAACCTCTCTTTCCATAAGGCTGGAATTTCATCAGACAACCACACTTCACTAATAATAGGATTCAATACTAATACAATACCAATCAAGTCTACTTCATCATTTCTGGTGATATAATATCGGTTCCGTCTGCCTCTTAAGGTGTTTTAATGCGTGTTTAATTTCACCGCAACTTGGAGCAGAATTTCTGAATCTTGTAGCCAGTCCTTGGTCAACCGGACTCTGGGCAACCTGAACTTCGAACCTATTCAGTAGCTCACAAAAGTACTCAGTTCATCTTTCCATTTACTGAATCTCATTTGAGATCAGCAAACTGTCCCTAGATTGAATTGGACGTTCAGTTCTATAGCACCGTCCAGTTAGTTTGTGACAGTAAGTCTGCTTCATGTTTGAATTTGCAGCGAGTTGTGCTCGAGCTGCAAAGTTTTCCCGCCGTGCACTTTTACCAATATTCGATCTCTTGATCTCAGCATGGCAGTGTGTGCCTCCTTATATTCAGACGATGCCTGCTCTGTAGGTGCGTAAATCTGTCAATTTTAACACTACTCTTGAATCTTGCTGTGTTTCCACTCGACAAGACGACGCTTTATACAGACACTTAGCAATAAACTGACTCCACTATTGTGATCCATGTGACCCGATTTTCAGAAACACAAAAGTTTTTCACCAACATATGCAGTCCTTTCTTCGTTTTTCTTTCAGCCACCTGCGCTAGATTCGTCGGTTTAAGCATTGTTCTAACGTTCCAGGTTCCAAATAAGTTCCAAATAGTGTCCGTTTATCAAAAGTCGTCATCGTATTCCCATCCGATCCGAGATCATTTGTTGACATTTCTCGTGCAATTAGGTATTTCTGCAGTGTTAGATGCAAACACACATCATTGGGCGCCCAACAGCACCCTTTTGCCCCTGCAATTTTAGACGTGTCTGATTAGATGTTAGTATCAAACTATGTTCCCGATGACCACCACATGGAGGTATAACAGTCGTTCCAAGCAATATGCGTATAATACACTTATAGATAATCATCTGAATTTCATATTAGTTCATATTAGTGACATTCGACATAACCGATAAATAGTTTGTATTGAACATACACAGTAAGATTTCAGTCTCAGTACAGTGTGAGCTGTTTACAGTGTTAACTGTTAATTTTTGTATGTGCAATTCGATTTGATGTAAGCGTTACCTCCATTTGCCAAAAGAACGTGCAGCAATACAGCAAAATAAGAATTTAGAAAATAAATTCGAATCATTTGTTAGATGTACGTTGTGTTAGCAGATGAGATATAGACAATTATTAATATGCTTATTTAAAATTAATATATAATATGATATGTATTTCTAATATTATATTTATGAATTTCAGGTTGATAATTCACCTTGTGTATTAGAAATATTGGATACAGCTGGCACAGAACAGTTTGCATCAATGAGAGATTTATATATAAAAAATGGTCATGGTTTTATTGTAATGTACTCTTTAACCAATCATCAAACATTTCAAGTAAGTAATATAAGGTTGATTTATTGTAAATTACATGCTAGTAGACGATACTTGATAGAATTTTAACAGAAATAAGAAATGTAACTTACATTTAAGGCTTTAAGATATGTCGCGAGCAATTCGAAATGATTACTACCTAATTTGGAATATATACATCATTAAATTTCACCAAATCTCTGTACAGTTGTGTCATGAATTAAAATTTTCAACAATATGTTCTTTAGCTGCAATATCGAATACGGACTTGTAGTGATTAGCATTTCTTAAGATAATGGATACAATTATCAGACGAAAGAAAATGGAATTGGCAATACACGCGTCAGATGGATGATATCGTAAACTATGTGCTTAACTGAAATCTTCAGGGTAATAGAAGGTTGGATCGACAAATTATAACATGACTGCTAAAGGCCATTAAAGAGACAGCTGCAAGTACTAAATAGTGAAATTCGCGTGCAATGGCGGGTGTTCATTGACCGTTAATGTCCCCGTACGGTTTGAATGTTGAGGTGATGATAATTAAGGGAATATTGTATCATTCGTAATATATAATTAAAATAATTAATTAAAATAAATAATAATTAATTAAAATAAATGAAGTAAGTAGTTGATATATGGGGAATTCTACTACAACGTAGTACAATATATTGTTATAAAACGATGATAGAGCTCAGTGGCGGTACTGGTAATGGGACGCCTCACCAGAAATCAAGAATAATGACGGTTGTTTTTTAGATCTCTACGCTCTTCACTTAGAGTAAAGATCAAGATGATGAGATGATAATATTTATTTATTTATTCGTAATTTGTTATCAGTTTATCTGAATATTGAATCTTATTGATCTTTGTGTATTTATAGTCTTACATTTCTATTTAAATCATTGAAATGAAAGACGAAATTAAACAATAACCTCTTCTTTTATTTTTCGTTTTTTTTCTCATAATAATAATAGTTTTTAAGACAATGAGTTCGTCATTACGTCTTTCATTTTATCCTAATTGGAATTCCACTAAATGAAAAATACATCTTATTTTTATGTATTATAGTAGTCATTTAAGTAGTGACTACACTTTAATTTTTATTAATACAAAAAAGAAAGATTTGGGAACCTTTGTTTTGAATTTTTAGAGCAAAGGAATGTTTCCACACAACAATTGGATTTCATAATACCATTCAAATTTATAACGTAAACGGAAGCAGTTTAATTATGCGATAACGAAACCGTGGTGAAAAAACTTTTAAAGTTTCAAAAGTTTTGCCATCAAAAGACGCCGGAATTGAAATAAAATCTATGTCAGAAAGTCTGACCTCCAATTTTTTAAATTGGAATGAATACCATAAGAGGTCAGCTTTAATAATAACGTTCTATGTCAAACTCAATGTTACTATTTTTATATCCACAATTCTGAAAAGAGGAATGAATCGAATCTTATTAAAATAGACTCTAAAATTCTAGGAGAGTATAATATCTTCAAATTGCTGAAAAGATTAGCTGACACCTTGCGGTTGATTAACCTATATTTATCTTACCATGATACCGTTGGAAACACGTTCACGGCATATGTTAGTTCTATGACGTGGAATCTAAATATATGTATTAATGATTTGTATGTGGTCGTTGTGAAATAGCTTACTGTGGTTTTGCACACTACTGAATTATTCAAATTTTTGCTAAAAAATACATGTTTCAAAGTATATCACAGTATATTAGTTCTAGTTCTATATTAGTTCAATCAAAGCTAAAAATACAAATAATATATGACCAAACTAATCTTGATTCTCCAAATACAGATTGTGATCATTACTTTTAGATCATCAATGAAACATGTTTACTAACTTCCTTATCCATTTTGCACATCATTTTTATTTTTTTTATCTTACACAGCATTCACCTAGTGTAATTGTAATACATTTGCAAGAATGGATATGTAAAATATTTGTCCGTACTCAAAATACCTAGATAAGGTTATAGTAATGCTCTGAGCGAATTAACATGATCCAGTGTGTTTGCGACGTTTAGTCCGGTTGAAGTTGCTGACAAATCAGTGTAATATGTGAAAGCCACCGAGGACGTAGTTTGATACTAACATCTATTCAAACACGAATAAAATTGTAGAAGTGAAGGTGTGCAGTTGGGCACTCAATTAGGAATTAACATCGAACCCCACCAACCTAGGCAGATGTGCGTTTACATCTTGCACTGCTGAAATATTTAATCGCACGAGAAATGTCAACTAATATTATTGACAAACCTAACAAGATAATCTACATTAAGTGAATAATCTACTTTTTTACTCAACGTTTGTTACTACACGATTTTTAATTAAAGTAAAAATCGAAATTTAGAATAGGAATTAAAGCATAAAAATTGCAGATAAACTAGTGGTAGTGAACGTTTTGAAAAATCAATTATTTGCCTAGTTTAACTTATTTATTTTCTATTTCAACGCAGTCACTTTGTCATTTAATATAAATTAATTTTTGTATTATTTTCTTCCAATATGAATAATAATAAATGTTTCATGTAAATTTTACAATAATTTTATTGTAATTCTTATTACGATAACAAATTTGTTTGTAACAAATCAAAAAGAAGATATTTAGACGTTTAATTTTCTTTAAAACTGTGATGTCAAAATTGGCATTGACATAAATTGAGAAATCTTGTAATAGCGTAGGTCTGTCAAACGTATAATGACCTAAGTTCGGATGGAAACACGAAGAGGACTTTTGGCTTACGCCAAAGAAGATGATTTGCAACATGGAACGTTAACCGACAAAACTGATGCATATTGCTCAAAAATTAAACAAGGAAAAACTCAATATTCTTAGGTTGAGCAAGATTCGATGGAAGGCAAACGGAGAAAGGACTACATCCTCTAGTGAAACATTTTGTTTTTCCGTAAAACCAGGTCACATGATTCACAGTACTGGAGTCGGTTTATTGCTAAGTGTCTCTGCAAAGGATAGTTTTGTCTACTGAAAGCCGATATTAGATTGAAAAATCACAGTAAGATTCAAGAGTAGTGTTAAATATGTAATAATAGTTAAGATTTACGCTCCTGCAGAGCAAGCATCTTTTGATGATAAGGAGGCATTTTATAGTCAATTTTCGCACTGCCTGAAGTAGAGAAAATTCCAATATTTGGAAAGTGTTTTGACATTTGATAGTAGTGCTAAAACAGATGTATGGTTCCGGAACCAAAAATTTTGGCAAATGATTGGTATGCTGAACATATAAAAAAATTGTTTATCGGTACTATTTTCACAGATTCAAGTTTTTGTCAATAAGTGCATCATACTAAACATTTTCTGACCAAATACAATGTCAAACGAAAATGTGTGCAGACTGGTAGATCTGAAGAACAAAATTGTTATCCGGGGAAAATGGTATTGAATTCAACCATACAATTGGGCAACCGGTTATTGCAAAATACGCACTTGACTCGAATCAACTTGCGAAAGAACCGTCAAGAGGAAGACTGGTATCAGTCAAAGGGGATGGAGTGAAGTAGGGGTGCTGACCAGAGATCGTGAGCAATGGAGGTTGTTTGCTACCGCATTGAGCAAACTTCGAATTGAAGATGATGAGAATAAGCAGATAACGATTTCATAAATGATTTTTTGTATTTAAATTTTGACTTACTAGGGCGGATCTATATTGATCCGGTTTCTAAGAGTTGGCGCTACTGATCACCAAATTAGTATTTTTTTTTGCAACTACAATCTGTCAAAATTTTTAGCGCGATATGTCATTTAGTTTTTATTTGGCAGCCATACAAAGAATACAACTTTTGACTTTTCTTGAAAAATGGATTAAAATGATTTTCGTTCATTAATAAAACATTATTTCTTGCGTGGAAAAACCGCAAAAGAAACAAAGAAAAAACTTGATAAATATTATGGCACATCTGCTCCAGCGAATTCAACCGTAATTTATTGGTTTGTTGAATTTAAACGTGGTCGTACAAGCACTGCAACAATACCATCAACAGGACGGCCAAATGAGGTGACTACTGAAGAAAATGTCGAAAAAATCCATGATATTGTTTTGAATGACTGTCGAGTGAGGTTGAGAGAGATTGTTGACATTGTAAACATCTTATATAATCGTGTATTCAACATCATACATGAACATTTACATATGAGAAAGCTATCAGCTAGATGCCGCGTTTGCTCACAATCGATCAAAAACAACATCGTGTGATTAAAGTTTAGGCATGATAAGGCATAATCCAGTTGACTTTTGGCGTCGATTAATAACGGTTGATGAAACATGGATTCATCACTATACACCTGAAACCAAAAATCAATCAAAACAATGGGTAGAGCCTAGTGAAAGTGCACCGAAGAAGGCAAAGACCGTGAAATCAGCTGATAAGATTATGGCGACTGTATTTTGGGATTCACAAGGCATATTTCTCATTGACTATCTTAAGAAGGGAAAAACCATCACAGGCGAATATTATGCTGCATTATTGGACCAACTGAACGATAAAATCAAGGAAAAACGACAACATTTAAAGAAAAAAAAGTGTTCTTTCTTCAAGACAACGCACCGGTACACATATCACCAATTGCAATGTCTAAATTACATGAATTACGTTACGAATTGCTGCCGTATCCACCATACAGTCCATATTTAGCACCGAGTGACTTTTTTCTGTTTCCAAATTTGAAACAAATGGCTCACAGGAAAAAGATTCACATCAAATGATGAATTTTTTTAACAAAAGTTAGATTTTAGTAGCCCGGATCATTATAGATCCGCCCTCGTAAATGCTAATCGCTCATCATAATCAAATTATCATTATTATTATATTTTCCTTCAAATGTTTGTTTATTTTTAGGATATATCAAATATGAAAAATGTAATTAGTCGTGTAAAAGGTAGTCAACCAGCACCCATTCTCCTAGTCGCCAATAAACTTGATTTAGAATGCCAAAGAGAAGTTTCTACAGGTGAAGGTATGTTTTCTTGATAAATTTTTTTTATATACATTATAAATTATATTTTGTGTTTTTTTTTTTTGTATTTGAAGGAAACTCATTAGCAGTAAATTGGGATTGTCCGTTTATAGAGGCCTCTGCAAAAGATCGCACAAATGTTAATGAAGTATTTGCAACAGTAGTTCGAGAAATGAATATGACTTCAGAGAAAAGACAGAAAAAGAGTTATTGTTGCTGTACCCTTTTATAGAAAATTAAGAAAAAAAAAAAAAACAGATTTTTTTATACTTTTAGTCACAAATAAGAAGAGGAACAAAAATTCGTATAATTTTTAAGAATTAAATAAAAACAAGTAAATGAAAAGTCCAACTTCTAACGATTTTAGGTGTAACTTGTATATTATTAATTTTTAACTGTTGAAAGATAAAAGAAAACAAAATTTAATGTGTAATAAATATAAATATATATAATAATAAATGAGTAATACGAAAACCCATAAGGATGTATAAAAATGATATGCTGCTATCGATACAACTGATTAGTTTAATTTATAATTAGTATATCAGAATTTAATAAAAATATCGAAAGCAGTTGGTTGCAGTTAATATCAAAAGTGTATGTTAAATTTTTAAGTTTTATTCATAATGTCAATTAAATAATGAATATAATTTTTAATACCATTTTGTAAAGTGCTGGATGTAGAAGTAAGTGAGAAATAATTTATAATTTCACTTTTTAAGAAAGAAGAGAATTTGTGATTTTGATTTCTTTTAATTTTTTTTTTATGAAATACATTATCACATGTATACCAATGAATGTAATTAGAAAGCTCTACTCCAATTAAGGTGCTAACCAGAAATTAATCTTATATGAAAAATATAAATTAGAGTGATGCTAACGTCGATGTCGTTTTTTTTTTTCTTAACGAAGAAAAACTAACTATTGCATAATTTCAATTTTATTAATTCTTTTAACAAGAATGAATCAAATAAAAATGGAATTTGATATTCTACTGCATGAAAGGATTTTTTTATTTAATTTAAAAAAAAAAGTTTTTTTTAGGATAATTTTTTTTTAAATTGGAGCAATATACTATTTATTTATAAGCTTATGTACAGTTATTATTAGTTTTTGAAATTCAGCGAGATATCCAGCAGATATGTGTTACATGATAAATACATAATAATGATTAAACATTTTATAATTATTTCAATAATCAATTTGAGTTTTATCATTACTGCAAATTTACAAGTATTTCTAAAATTTATATTGATTTTTTTTTGTGTAAGTTACTAATTAACAATGATCAATCAACTGGTACTACATACCCAGGACCTAAAAATTATATTTTAATAAAGATTTAAAAAGCCAAATATTAGTTTCAATATGTGTGTATTTATTATATGATTGTATTTGAAACGGGTGTTAATTTGGCAGCTGCCAGATGAACTGATACACATCATTATCAACAAACATTATCATCATCGTCATCATAATCATCAGCATATATTCAGAATATCGTTATCATCCATGTGCATACAGTGCAGTTAAGACTACAAAAATTTTTTGTACCATAATATCAGCTGAGTGAAATAATTCAGCACAATGCGAATATAATACAAAATGCGAGAGTATGCATCAGTATTTGTTAGACAAAATGACAAAATAACATTACATTTTGTGAATCTATATATATATATATATATATATATATATATATATGCGTGAATATATACATAACACGCAGCCACTTAAGTTTATCGATAAGTTAATTGTTTCTCTTTGCAAACCGTTTAAATGATCAACATGTTCTGCATTCTAATATTTTCATCTATCAACCTATTATTTAGGGGCTTATCCGTTGATGTACAATTGGCATTATAAGGTGCATAAAATATTACTGTGAGCTATCATTCGATTTTAGTCTCAGTGACGCTTTTGACACTATGTTACAATGTAACCATAGATTTGCCATTATTTAATAGAAAATGATTAAATACATTTAGTGGGCAACAAAATATTGTTGCACAATTTACTTTAGTTGAAATTATATGACTGAATTTAGTGAAACAGTTTCATTCTTTCCATTTATTTTGCTATATATGCAGGAATAAACTGGTCATAATAACTTTTACAATATATGCCCAAGTCAGCTCCAGGCATTTTAAAAGGATTGAACAAGTTTATTTCATATTCTACTCTATTAACACATATCCATTTATGAGCAGCGTATTTTTGTATGTTCGGCATATTGTAATGCATCAGTAGAGTGACTGAATCTACTGATGTATTACAATATGAGTCTCTGAAAGATATAAAGTGTTCCTTTTATAGTGTGTATGTATGGAATAATTACAACGCATTTAGTTAGACATTTCCGTGCATTTGTATCTCTTCGAGAGCGCTTATTGTCCTCTGAAAATCTCGGGCACTAATTAGACTCATAAAAACATATATTGTATATAATATTTATTAACAAAAGTGAGACTTTATACGGTATTCAATCTGATTTGAGGTGTCGGTTTTTAAATTTTCTGATGGTGTAGGATCTATGAATAAATATTTAAATTATAAGTAAACTTTATTTTATTTTGAACATACATTGATTTTGTAAATATATTAAGTTTTTTTTAATGATATTTTAATCGGCGTTTTCTTTCTTTGTTTAATTGCATTTGCTGAATTTGATCCAGGTTTATTTTTTCGTTTTGTTCGTTCATTAATTTTCGCCAGGTTATCTAATATTACTTTGTGTGGTTCCTTTCTATTGGATATAATTTCGTCAATAATATAATTCGATTCAGCTGTACTTGTAACAGTATTACGTGATGTACGAGTTTTCCTTTCGTTATAAACGTTGTCTGACGGCACTTCATTATCACTGTTATTCTGAACATCGTTTTCACTTTCATTATCCATATCATTAATTTCAGATTCTTCAAGACAAGATTCATCTATTTCAATATCGTTGGATTCTTGAATAGTTCTATTTAGAGCATCGCGAAGCTCTGATGTTTTAATCCGAAAATCACGAACTGTTCCCATATGCAAATATTTCGATAGGTCGCTTGTGGTATTTTTACTCAGTAAAATTACAAATTTATTGTAATTTTCAATACGTAAAATTAATTTGGGTAATAATTTAGTTTCCCGTATAACTTTTGCTTTGTCTGCTTGAGGGTCAGATTCTTTTCGTGTATCCCCTTGAAAAATTTGGTTCTCAATATACGATATTAAATTATAAATTTTTCCAGCTAACGGTTTTCCAGTTACCCGTACTAATTGATAAAATCTGCAAAATATAAAAAAGATAACAAATAAAATTTATTTATTAGTGTGTTGCTTCTGTTGTTTTAAACTGGATAACGTTTTCAATTGTTGCGTTATTTTGTAACGTTACAAAATGTCTTTAATCTTTAAATAATGTTACCATAACGTATAAATCGAACCGATAACATTATGTAACGTCACGCCAAATGGTATTTTCTATAAAAAGTATAAAATAATACAAAGAAAATTACAAATTGGGTGGTACAAATAAATTTATTTAAGAGATGATAAATAATCGCCCAAAAAGGCGATATAAAAACCACCAGATTGAAAAAAAATTAAATATCGTAACTTAACGAATCAAATAACGTAATGATTCGAAAAATCGTTACGTTAAGTTATGTTGCGCTATTTTATATCAATCATTACGTTACGGTATTTTATGCAATGTAAAATTTTATTATATATGTATTCATACGTTTGTCCTTCCTTTTTGATCAGGAACAATAGTGGTGATAGTATACATACCTGCTTTACACCCGATGTATATCAGAAATATCACCTTCCACAATTGTGAATCACGAAATAGACCGCGAAGCATATTTATCAGTTTAGACGATATACCACAAATTTCTAGAATTGTCCACATCATACCACGATCAATACTATCGAATGCCTTTTTGAATTCGACAAATAGCATATGCAATGACGCTTGTCATTTAAGCGACTGCTCAACAATAATACGTAATGAGTTGATATGGTCTGTGCAAGACCCACCAGGCTTGAAACCTGCCTGTTCCCGTCGAATACCCTGTTGCAATATGCAACTTAATTATCAAAGTACAATGTCAACAATTCCGGTAATATGTTATCGGCGCCGGCTGGCACGACTTGGAGCAAAATCTCTGAATCATCTTGTAGTAGGTCTTCCTCATGTTGTTTGAATTTGCAGCGAGTTGTGCACGAGCAGGGATGATTTCAAAAAAAAAGTTACGCATATTCCGCAGTACCAAGCTCTTTGTTCAGTGTACTATATTGTGTCTGCAGATTCTGTTTGTCCATTGCATTGCTGTTGTTAATAGCATTATTGATAATTCTCCTCCTTATTATTAGATTCAATGTATCATCACTAATCAATTCCTTCCATTCATAACTAATGAAACCCATACAATCTTCACCGCCTACACTCTATGCACCTGCGACTGTGTTCCAGTCTCGTCGTTTTTATCCGATCCGAGGTCATTTGTTAACGCTTATCGTGCAATTAAGTTCTTCAGTAGTGTGAGAAGCAAACCTACAGTAGCATAGATTGGTGGGGTTGAGTGGTAATTCCTAATTGGGCGTTAAAAACCGCACTCTTTCACCAATGTTAACCGTGTTTGATAAATGTAGTATCAAACTATATGTGGTCACCACATGGTGATATTACTGACTTTTAGCCAGGAATTCAATTCACTTATGGGATGGATCCTACCACCACTTTAACAATTATACAACATAAACTTACTTAATACTTTGAAAAGATTGATTAGTTGTTCCGTATCTAATTATATAATGTTTTGTTATATTTGAAAGACAAATATATAATTGGTTAACAGTTCTGATTACTGTATCCATACAGTGTCCAAGCGGAATAAAAGCATTTGATATATGTACAATGCAGTTTGCAATATGTATCAATTGTGAACATATTTTTCCTTCTTTTGTTTGCATTATTTGCATACCTAAAAATATATAAAATTACATAAACATATAATTGCATTTATATAAAGTATATCCTACAGTCATCAGAACTGCTACTAGTAAATATCTTATTTTTTGCGTGATAACTTTTTACTTTAGTTATAAAATATTCCGTATCCTCAATTTGTTTTCGTATGGAATTACAGAAGAATATTAAACATGATTCAACAGAAACTACATCTATAGATTTTAACTGAAAATCTGGTACCACATGAACCTAAAATAAAACAATTATATAAAATAAGTATATATAATCAATTACCCTTTCTAATGAGTATTACTAAGTAAAACAAACCGTCACACACATTTTAAGTTTGACAATTACACATGAAAAACATGCATTTTACAACAGTGTGTAGAATTTCATCGCTATTTATATGTGGGATTGTAAAAAACGTTGAGTTGAACGTAGGGGAGAAACATATAATGCAGACTTTAATAAGTGTTCATATGCCCAACTTTGTACATATTATCGTTACCTCGGTTTCAATATGCAAAGTGGGTACCGTAAGTAGGATTGAGTAGAATATCCGTCTTGACCAATATTTTGGGTTAGGGCATATACTAATTTGGAAAGGATGGGTATGAAAGGAACATAGACAAGTGTGTGAGTTATAGTTCTTCATAGGTGCATTCGTGTTTTGTCTAGTCTCACATTTTGGATAGTTTAGTTTTAGTTTTCAAAACTCCATCGATTCACCTATAGTTTATAAAACGGTTGTGTTAGCATAGTGTTAAAGCGTTAGACTAACACGACGACGAAGATTAATTATATTAACCACAGCAGTTAAGTTGGAATGAGGCGGCATTACCGCTAATTAGTGACGAATGGAGTGCCCGACTATTATCATGATTACTGTACCAATCTTTACCTCCATCCAACCTGTTGTTTCATTGCAGCGATCATATTATTTGGCATTCATTCACATGTTTAAGCTTTTGTCTTCATTTTCATAAGAACAGCATCGTCCGCATAATGATACAGATCAGTTGATTTCCCATTCTATAAACAATTCCAGTTTATTTAATTTTCAGCATGATTATGTTCATAACCATATTGAACAATGTTGGGCTCAAACTATCACCCTCACAGATTCCAGTTGATATTGGTATTCCATTTGTGAGATTTCCATTTATTTTAATTGCGTTTTGTGTTCTACATTTATATACTCTATAAGACCAGTAATGTTTTGCTGGGTGTTACCTTCTTCTAAAAGGTTTATAACATCGTCTTGTTGGATGCGGTCCAAAGCTAGTGTAAATCTTAGTTTTTGACGTGATTAAAATTATTATTTTGACGTGATAAAAATTATTATCTTAAACTCAGTGCTTCGTATGTTTCAGACGAAATTCTTCTATGTTGGTAAATAAATTTTGGAAAGGCGTTACCCATGCTTCAGCAGATACTGATGAATTTTGAGTATATCCACTTATAGGTTTTTTTCTATTTCTGAGAAAGTTATAAATTTTCTTTTGTCCACTATGCACCAATAATTAGTGTTATTTTGGCGTTAATTCTCATATCAAATGAGCTTATTTATATACTCTGTATTCTACTGGGGATTTTTAGACTGCTGTATTTTAGGTACGCCTGTTGTTTTTCCATTGCCAAAATCATTACTACTTCTGTAAACTATGTTATGCTTTGCATGGATATTAACTCATCTTCGAACCGTACCTACATTACCAAAAAAAAGTGCATTTACATCCAAAATTTTTAAGGGATATAAATTTCTGTTTGTTCTAAAATAGTCATAGTTGACTGTTGACTCTTGTGTTATGCTAATATGCTAATATTTATGTGATAAAAAGGTATTGTTAATTCAAAGTTCATTGTTAGCACAAAATCTATCACTGCCTCTTCATTTTCATTTAATGTTTCTTCGTTAAATATTTGATTAACGTCATCCAATACCGAATTTCCCACCATAGTATTGATATCACCTATTATAATTATTTTGTCGTTAGATGAGAAGCTATCTAAGTTAAGCTGCAGGTCATCTTACCGGCTTCCAGTAGACAAGACTACGCTATGCAGAGACAGTTAGCAATAAACCGACTCCACTACTGTGGTCCATGTGACTCAGTTTTCAGAAAATAAAATAATTTCATCAGAGGATATAGTTCTTTCTCCGTTTTCCTTTCATCGATTCGCGCCCAACCAAAGAATATCGAATTTCAATTCAAACTACGTTACTGGTGGCCACTACCGAGATATTACAGGCAATTGGCCAGGAATTCAATTAACGTCTGTGCCTGATCCTAACGAATACCATCACAATATAATTAATAAACAAATTTTAAAAAAAAATGGAAACCAGTAAAAATGCTAGAAAGACTCAACTATTTTGTTAACTGTTACACAGCTAATCACTATCATGTACGAGATATAAAGCTCATGGTAGAAGTTTTTTTTTATTTAAATAAATCACAATTGAAATCAGTCTTAATACTTATCTATCTCACTAATCTAATGTGAACATTTTCGTATTTCAATGTATACAAGTAGTATCTAAAAACTGTAATTTTAGTTGCCTAACTACATCTTTGGAAAAACCACTAACTCAAATATAGCAATAACGTAATATTTTCATTTCTGACAAATACATGCTATCAACAAACATAAACAAATGAAATTTGATTAAAATCACAATATTGAATGAATTGAATTTGAGTTGGTTAGGAAATCATTTTGGAAAAGGAGTTTGTTATTTTAAGTTGCATATGAATAACATTATCAAATATGCATAACCTTAACAACAAAACAACTATAATTTGGTTTACCTTAAACAAAACTGATTATTGATTTTTTTGGAGAATTGTACATAAATCCACAACTACCTAGCTTTTTTTATATTAATGTTCATTGACAACAAGTCAACAAATAACAATTAGCTATCATTTCAGTCTCAATAACCCGAAATTTAGTGTACTGTTACAAGTACGGCCCTGTTTTATATTTAGTACTCATTCAACTAGAAAAATGTATAAGGTGCTTGAATAAACT